>PVIR01002828.1:0-96772 GCA_004026965.1 Petromus typicus
TTATTTCTCCTACAGGAATACTGACTTCCTGCCTATTTAATCGGTTAGGAGTGTGAAAATGTCCAACTGCATTTGTGAATTTTTTTCTCCTTTCAGTTCAATTACTTGGGCTTTGTGTAATTTGATGCCCTCTTGTGAGGTGCACATACATTTAAAAATTGTTATGCTGTTATACAGTTGACAGCCACAGCTTTTTGTTATGTCTTTTTTAATCCCTAAAAGTTGTTCCAAAGTCCACTTTTTCTGAAATTAATATAGTTACTCCAGTTTTTCTTGTTTCCAGAACTACTGAGGTAACTATGAGGAAGACAGTGAGGCAGGGAACCTCTTTCTGGAAGTGTCTGACCTTGGGCCTGCCCCTTTTTTTCATAATGTTATAATAATAATTTTTAAAACTTTTATAAAGGAGGTTTTAATGTGTATATATTAAATATATTACATATCTGGTATGTGGCTCAAGACAATTCTTCATCATTCAAAGAACAAAAATGAAAGCAAACAAACAAAAGCAAAGACTCAACGACTATATGCCTCGCATTAGAAATGCCTGTAATGGGCTGGTGATTTAGCTCAGTGGTTTGAGCAACTGCCTTGTAAGCACAAGATCCGGAGTTCGGTCCCCGGTAACCACATACAACAATGCCAGGCCTGGAGACTTACACACATCAGCAATCAGTACCACATACCACAGTGCTGGGCGTGTTGGCTTATGCCTGTAATCCCAACACTCTCAGCACTAGGGAGGCAGGAGAATTGCTGTGAGTTTGAGGCTTGCCTGGGCTACATAGTGAGCTCAGGGCCAGCCTGAACTACAAAAGCAAGACCCTGTCTCAAAAAAAAAAAAAAAAAAAAAAAAAAAAAAAAAAAAAAAAAAAAAAAAAAAAAAAAAAAAAAAAAAAAAAGCCCATAAGTAGCTAGCGCATGCGCAGTGGCATCTATTCGCAGAGCCCCGCCCACTGTCCCGCCCACTGCAAGGTGAGCGCTGCCTGCCAAGCCGGTGTTATTGGTAGAGATCGCACCTGTGTAAGATTAAACTTCTGTGGCACTGACTGACTGACTGATCGCCCAGATTTTTCTGAGTGGAACAGGAATAGGGTCTCTCCTTGGGGTACTGTGAACTTTGTAGGTTTCCTCACTGTTTCCCACTCTCACCATAGAGAGCCCTGGTCCTCTGCAAGATCCCCTTTTATTCGAGATATTATTTATAATTGACTTTCTAGTTTAACACATTTTCATGACAGAATTTGTACATATGTGTGGGGTGGATCATGGCGTTCCCAGACACCTATCCAACATATAATCACCAGATCAGGGTGATCGACCTTGTCGATCACCCTCTACTTATCATTCTTTGTGTTGGATACATTCAAAATCCTGAGTATTCTGAAATATTCAGTTTAATTGTCAGCAGGGTCGGGGATTTAGCTCAGTGGCACTGTGCCTGCCCTGCAAGGACAAGATCCTGAGTCCAATACCCAGTACAGAGGGAAAAAGAAAGAAAAAAGTTAGCATCAGCAATAGTCACCCTACTATGCTGTGAAACATGAAAGTTATTGCTCTGGCACAGCTGCACCCAGTACCTGCTAAAGATCTGATCACTCTGCCTCTGACCTCTGTCCTCCATGCCTTTCCCAGGCTCTGCTAACCATCTGCGGGTCCATAGTTCATGAACTTAGTGCATGTCCTAGAGGAGAAGCAGAGGGAGTAGCTGCAGGTGCAAGGTTTTAGAAGAAGCATGTTTATTATCTCCAATGCCTGTGACGGCAGGGTGCGCTGGGAGGGAGAGGGGAAGACTAAGGGTGCGGGAAAAGGGCCCAAGGTTGAGCCCGGAAGACAGTCAGTGCCGCCTCTCCTGGCCAGTCGGTAATTACAGCCTGTGTTCTCTGGAGTTTTACCCTCAGCAGGGTGGAAAGGGCAGCAGAGAGGGAGGGGAGATGACTGAAGTTCTCATCTCTATTCAGCCACTGGGAATAGCCTTCTAATCCTAATGAACATAATTGGAGGCAGAGCGGAGTTGGCTGGCCGGAAGCGGGCTGATTATCCACCACAGAGCCCCGGGCACTGGGAGCTGGGGGGGGATGTGCCAGTGACAGGGTGGGGCAGCGCTTTGTCAGCTCCAGCTCTGCTCCACCCCAGCCTGGGCCTGCAGCAAATGCTAAAGTCAGATGGTCCTGAATGCAGATCCCACCTGCCAGCCTTGTTAGTGGGCTGCTCTTGCCTCCATTTCCTTATCTGTAAAGTGAGGATAAACATATGCATTTAGGGCACAGCTGAGGATTAAGTCTGCTAATCTACTCGCATTATTTCCTCTGTCTTTGCTGCTCTGCTTGAAGTGCGGCAGGGGATGAGCAGCAGCAGTGTTACATGGAGGAAGCGGAGCATCGCTGGCCTGCCCAGCATCTGCGTTTGCGTGTGGTGATGGGGGACGGATTCCAAGGCCCATGCTATGGTGGGCACTGTCTTCTGTGTCTCTAGCCATCCATGGGAGACATTGCTTTCTGAAACAGCTGGGTTTCCCATGGCCCCTTTTCCTACATTCAAGTATTCTCCTTCTACCCACCGCGAACAATCCCTGAAGCACAGAGGAGTTGGGGCCGGCTGCTCCCTGCAGCTGTGAGGAGCTCTGGCTTCTCTCTGGAGTATTAAGACCAAGTTGCCTCCTTCCTCCCACCACCCCTGCCCACCCACACACGAAAAAGTAATGATCACTTTGTACATCTGTTAACATTTGTGAATAAATGGCAACTTGGATCTTATTTTTTCATGCACCTAAGGGAGCCCACCATGAAAAGAATCCCTATGGTGAACGCTTCTGTAAAGCAAATAATTGCCAGCTAATTTATCCATCTTACAAAGCTCAATTTTTGTTTATTATGGTTTCAGAATAAAGCCGATTGAGCTGTTGGAACTGTTAGTTCTTAATTAGCAACATTCAGGATTTCTTTCTTTTTTCTTTTTGGTGTGGGTATAACAGGCTTCTTTTTGGCTGTAGTGGTAGGTCTTCAGAGTCACCTGTGGAGTGTGGTACTTTAAAAAAACCTTTACATAAATCTCAAGTGTACAGCATCACCCTATTTGCATATGTGTATATCTGTGCCGTGCAAGGCATGGAGCATTCTAGCACACGCAAGCTCACTCCCATGCCTTCCTGGTTGATTTTTCCTGATCTTGAATATCCTGTGATGGAGATGTATAGTATTTGTTCTGGCTTCTTTCATTCCCCATTATTTCCTCAACTTACCCAGTGGGTTATGTAATGTCTCTGTATGCATACACTCTCCTGAACTTGTCCATGCCACGCTTTCCCAGTTTTGCGCTATTACAAATAGGGTACTGTGTACATTGTTTCATGTGCTGTTTTGGTGAGCTTAAGTACCTATTTCTGTAGCATGTTTGGAATGGAGTTCCCACGACATAGAATTGCTTATGCTCAGAGTTTGTAGGGATTGTCAAAAGAGTTGCCTAGAGTGACGTGCCGGCGTGATGGAGTTCAAAGGAAGGATTTAAAGTGTCAGAAGAATGAGGTCACAAAAGCTTTCTGGTCCAGGGAAACATGAGGCAGGAGATGGCAGTCCCCTAGGTCACTCTGATCTAGTGCAGTAGATTTCTTCAGGGTCCTCAAGCCATAGAAACAACCTCAAGAAAAGCCTTTTCCTTATCAGATTGTACAGCATAAGCGGTGATAGCCAGTGAAGTCCTGTGCCGTATTCTTCTCCCAGGATGCAATTCGCCTGTTGGCTGCACCAACACCTGCTGGAAGCGTCAGCAATCCCGTCTTTCAGCAAAACTTGTGTCCTGATTTCTGTGGCAGTTTTGGATAAGGGGTAGCTGAAGGAGACAGGTTGTTTTAGTGTATTTGGAATGCAATAAATCAGCTTGTTTTTACAGATAAGAGTCCTAAGCCGAAAGAGAAATAAGCAAAAACAAAAAGGAACATTGAGACACCTAAATAGGCCTCATTATTAAACATCTCTGCGAACCCTGGCTCCGGGCTCAGCTCTGCCTGCCCTTCCCACAGGCTGGGTCCGTGAGGACACCGGAAAACTAGGCCTGCTTCTTTACATCATCATCTGAGCTTCAAAGAAAGGAGGCAGGTGAGACCCCAAGCCCATCTCGAGGTGCATTCTGGGGGCTCTGCCCCCCCCCAGGGCTCCCTGTCTTTGAAGATGTAGATGAAAAGCTGGCTCTGCTGACACTGGAGGAAGAGTTTTCTTCTTAATTTTTTGAACAAAAATCATTCCAACATCTAAAGTGCTTGTTTGTTCCCATTGCTTTACTTTTAAACGCCCTCCAGCTTCACGCTGCCTACTAATTTTGCACAGTGGGTATTTCTCTCGCCGAGCTAGAAAGCCCACCTTCCCCTATGCTTTAGCTCCAGAAGTATTTTCCCCTAGATTAGTGGTTTCTCTTTAGAGTAGACACAATGCTTCCCTTCATGGTGCATTTTGTAATGCCTCTTGGCATCGGGACACCTATTTACCATCGGGAAATGGGATTAATAGATAACCTGTCTACACACATTATTTCAAGTGTGGGGGTACCCCAAGTGCAGTGCACAAGAAAAGTAGAATAAACTAAAGTGAATTTCTAGTTAAATGTTATATATTTATCATATCATATACAATATTCAACATATTACATATGCATATTATATATTATATGGATGTGTACATGTACATACAGATTGCTAAAGAAATGCTCCTGTATCACTCTGGGAGAACAAAAGAGTCCCTTAAATACATACCCTGGAGGTCAAGTTCTAGGAGTTAAATTGCAATAAACTTGTCTCCTATGTGACTGTCTGGTGAGACATTATAAAATTATTTGCATTTGAGACTTTTCTTGGGTGGTGCTGGGGAATCCAGAACCTTACATACCCCAGTTCTTGTATGTGTTATTTTGAGACAGAGTCTTGCCAGGTTGCCAAGTTGCCCAGGCTCGGTTCAGACATGTGATCCTCTTGCTTCAGATCCCAGAGGACAGTTCTTTTCTGGCTGTTGGAGGCCATCCAGCATCCATGTCCCTTTAGTCATCCGGGTGATGGGTTCAATCATTGATGTTAACCAGTACTTTCTCAGAATTCCTTCTCAGATGCTCACTCAAGTAACAGGTCGTGAACAGCCGGACATAAGAACAGAAGTGGGGGTTATTGAGGGGATAGTGGTAGCCATCAAAGTGAGCTGGGGTGGTGTCCCAAATGGTGTGGTGAGAGAAGAAGAGAAAAGGTGTGGCTTCAGGGAGTATCTACAGAGGCCCAGGTGTGGGAAGGGCAGTGGAAGAAAGGGAGGCACAAATGTAACTTGCGGATTTCCATCTGAAATCACAAATGGACCCAGACATTGGGATGCAGGAGACTGCAGGAAAATCAGGAGTGGGCAGACAGGTCATCAAGGTTACCCTGGAGCATACTAAGCTTGAAGGGCCGTAGCAGTCAAAGTGAGAGTGTGTCATGTGGACTTGGCTTTGTGAGTCTGGGTTTAGCAACTAGACATTGGGCTGAGCACGATGGCACATGCCTGTTGTCCCAGCCCTTGGGAGACTGAGCAGAAGGATAACCAGGAGTTTGGGGCCAGCCTGGGCTACATAGTGAGTTCAAGGTCAGCTTGAACTATATAGTGAGACCCTATCATTAAAAAAAAAAAAAAAAGAAAGCGGGCTGGGGATTTAGCTCAGTGGTTCCAGCGCCTGTCTTGCAAGTGTGAGAACCCAGATTTGATCCCCAGTAACCACATACAATACTGGATGTGGAGATTCACCCCAGCAGCAATCAGTACCACCTACCACAGTGCCAGGTATGGTGGCTCACACCTGTAATCCCAGCACTCGGGAGACAGAGGCAGGAGGATTGCTGTGATGTGAGTTTGAGGCTGAGCTCAGGGCCAGCCTTAACTACAAAGCGAGACCCTGTCTCAAAAAAAAAAAAAAAAAAAAGAGAGAAAGAAAGAAAGAACGAAAGAACTAGACATTGGCTCTCCAGCTGTGGTAGCTATAATCCCAGCACTCTAGGAGTCTGAAGCAAAAGGCTTGCAAATTTGAGCTTAGTCTAGGAAACTTATTTAGTGAGGCCTTGCCTCAAAGAAATTTTTTAAATGGCCAGGGGTTGAAGCTCAATGCAAAACACTGGGTTCAAGCCCCAGTGCTACAAAAGGAGCTAGACATTGGCATAGAGATCTAAGGTAAAGGGGTGCAGAGGTCTGGACCCTGATGAACTCCAACACCTAGCAGTCGGGAGGAGAGGAGGGCCCGGAGCTCCTCCCCCTGGCTTTCCATGATTGACTCTCTTGTCTGAGTGGCAAAGCCACAGATCACATCTGTAACTTACACCCACTGTGCCCGTCGAGCACCAGTCGGGACCTCCAGATGGGACGGCTTGAGGTGCAGTGCTTGCCTGGCCATCTGGCATTGCACACTAACTGGACTTAGCTTGTCCATATTGTATTTGAAAACAAGGCAAAGTCAATCTGTATTTGCCATTTGGTTCCCCAACTCTTACAACAGGCAGAAATCCTCAGGAAGAAGCTAATGGACTGGGCCCAGGTTGGTGTGGTTCTAAATCGAGATGCCAGAGGGAGCAGCTGCTGGGTCAGTGGACACTGATGGATGAAGTCTCATAATTACCATGTTTTGTCTCAGACCTCATGGGGAGAAAGGCTGTCATTTTAATTTTATGAGCCTGTGACCCTATGAGGCTTCAGAAAAAGAAGAGAACTGTCTTTTTTTAGAATCTTAAAGGTCTAGGCTACCAACTTCATGTGGGGTTAGGAGATTGTATGATGGCAGATGTACCAGTCAGCTATTGCTACAACACAAGTGCATAATACACGCTCCCCAAATTCAGTCTTGTTCATTTGTCTGTAAGTTGCCTGGTCAAAGCTGGGCTCTTTAGTCTTGGCTTCCTTTGGATCAGTGGCTTCCAAAGGCGTAGATCTTGTGGCAGCGGCAGAGGCCGGTAGCTGAAAGTTTGCTTCACTGGCCTCTGTTTTGCTGCTTCTGCCCAGATCCCATTGATCCAAAGAAGGACATATATAGTCGAAGGGTGAGGAAGACCCTGCTCCTTCAGTAGGGGACACAAAGTCACATGGACAGAGGAACCATAATCAAATCTGTAAGACGACAGATTATAAATTCCCAATCCTACAGGGCCAGGCAGGCATGCTGAGCCGTGAAGACGCTGGCTGACAGATCAGTGTCGGGAGAGTTTGTAAAGGCATAGGCACGCTCATCACATCCATGGTTGGCGTGATCAGCCTCATCTTTCTAGAAACACTTGACTCTTCATCTTATATCTTCTTCCTTTCGGACGGAGACATGGATTCAGGGAATGACTTCGCTACCTTTAAAACACTAAGAGCACCTATCACAGCAGTGTCCAAGAGGCAGCAAAGAGGGGTGAGGTCTCGGGGAAGTGCCTTGAGAGGGACTGATACATTTCATATGAATTTTCCTAACTTTAAAATGTCAGACAAAATCCACTGGAAGGTAGGAAATGGACTACAGGCCAGACTCTCTGGTAAACGCTGTCTGAGTTTGAATGGGGAGAGCAGCAGGGACTTTGGTTCTTACTTCTGAGTGGCCACAAAGAGGGTAATTGTTTCTCAGCATGTCACTGAGGTCCTAATGGTTATTTGCCTGAGAAGAGTGAGGCTAGTGGGTCGAAAGATGCTAGAATCCTCCTGATTCTCCTGCTTCCATAAAAATCCAATTCCATTTAAACTGGAAAGCAGAGCAAGTGCTAATTACTGTATTTATAAAAATTACACATAATTAGAGTGGGGTCCCCCCGATGCACATTGAACAGTACACTTTGAAGGACTAAAGGTGATGTTGGCTAGGGCTATTATGTGACATCTCCTAGGGCCATTTTGGTCACTTGTTTTCAGGGGGCCATGTAGAAATGGCTCCCAGGGTCTTTGTTCTTGCTTGGAACCAAGCCACTCTCAGCATGTCAAGCTTCTTTGAGATTGTAGGTGAAACAGCTGTGGCCCGAGCCAAGAGAAGGAACTCATGGCTACAGAGTCTGTGCTCACTCTACACATATCTGAAGGGTGGTGTGAGGCTGGAGATTTGGAAGTGAGAGGAGACAGGAATGCCACATGGTAGGAGGATGGCAGGGGACCCCAGAACCTGCATCTCCTCTCTATGCCATAGGACCTCTCCAGAAATGCAGAGGACCAAGCCCTGCTGATGGAGGAGTGAGGGAGGATGGCTGAGGTGAGATGCAAGAGGCCAGAGACCTCAGGGGCCAACTGTCCCTCAAGCCCCAAACTCCATGTTGGCTCATGGGTCAGGATGCAAGGTGGAGCTGTGGAACTTCCACCTGGCCAGAAGGAGCATGTTTCCCAGAGCTAAAACTGTTGAGAGCTCAACCAGGCCCTGCCCCATCTACCTGTATCTCTCTCCTCCCTGCTCACTGTCAATGCATCACACGGGTCAACTTGCGGACTCGTGGCTGGCTGTGGTCCCTCACTGAGCCTTTGCGTGGCTGTGTCCTCTGCTGGGGACGCCATGACTTCCTCCTTCCACTTGTCAAGACCCTTGTCACCACAGCCTGACCTGGGGGATGTTCTCTGAGGAATCCAGCATCCTCTCCACGGAGCTCAACAGTACTTCCTGTGGCGTGTCACGACTGATATCTGGATGTTAGTCAGCTGTATCGAGAGCTCTGTGTTAGTCAGTTTTCATCATCATAACTAAATACCTGAGAAAACTTCTTGGTTTGTTGTGGCTCAGAGTTTCAGAGGTTTCAGCCCGTGGCTGCTGGCTCAGAGGAAGGCCTGGCGGAGGGAAGCTGCTCATGTCACGAGAATCAGGAAGCAGAGTGAAGGGGAGACAGAGAGGGAGAAAGGGAGGGAGAGGGAAGAGGTGAGCACAGGCTATACCTTCAAAGACGCACCCCCAGTGACCTACTTCCTCCCACCAAAGCTATCTCCTAAGAGCCCGTTCATTTTCTGATTGAAACAACCCATGAATCCACCCATGGATCAACCCACTGAGGAAATTAGCACACTTATAACCCCGTCACGTGGCCAGGCCCCACCTCTGAACATTGCTGCATTGGGGATGAAGCCCTCTATCGATGAGTCTTTGAGGGGACACTTCATACCTAAACCGTAACAGGCTTAGAGTCGAGTGGTTTGAACTAAGTGCATCCATGTTCTCCCGTGGCTCTCATATTATAGGTAGAAGTAGCCCTGGGCTGGCAGGTGCTCTCCAGTTCCAAGGAGCCAGTTGCCTGCTGTCCCATTGCTCCATTATTCCTAGGGGTTGTCCTTATCCATGTGGACCAGAAGCCATCACTACCAAGTTGAGAATTCTGGCTACTGGGAAGTAGAAAGCATACTGGGGGGAAGCTGTACCCATTCATTTGCTCAGTAAACATACATGTGCCTGTTGGTGCTTATAGAGTACCTACAGTGTTTATATAGAATATGCATATATACAAGAATTTACAAGATTGGCTTGCAGTGGCCACCCACAGAGTTAGATTTGGAAGAGTCCAGAGGGTCTGTCTGCACCCTGGAGATGGAAGGATCCGGTCGAAGGTCTAGAGCTCACTGCGGTGTTACATGCAAGGCTGTGTCAGGAGGCCGACGGATCTCCAATGGAAGATTAAAAAGTCTACACTGGAAGCTGAAGAGTCTGAGTCAGAAGCCAGGAGATGACATCCAAGATGAAGGCGAAGACTGGAGCTCCGCTATAGAAACAAAAGCAGATTTGTCCTCTATCATTTCTGTTTTAGATCATCCAGGGAACAAGCCACTCTAGGGTGTCTTCCACACACCCTAGGGTATGAAATCGCCAAGCTAATTTTATTGAGCTTCTCTGACTCCAGTGGACACAACCAACCATCACAACCCATTTATCCAGTATTTTTCACATGCTAGAAATTGTTTTAGATACTGGGGTGCAGCCATGAGTGAGGATACCAAAAATCCTTGCCAGTAGCGAATACTTACAGTGTTTATATCGAATATGCAAATCGGAGCCTATCAGAGGTGTGTGGATGGGCCAGGGAGATGTTAGTGAAATAAATAAAACATAACACGAGTGCCAGGTGATGTGAAAACTCAGAGAAGAGGACCTGGCGCAGGAGGGCGCATGGCTGTGGAGGGCGTTGCTTGCATGTAGTAGAAGACAGATGTTGATGACCAGCATGGAAGGCTGGCCAGGGAAGGAACTGACAACCCAGAAGTGTGAAGCTTCTTCTGTAGGTGTCGTTCCTGAATTCCTGCACCCACACCCTGTCCACGCGGGAGGAGGATGCTGTGCATGGCGGACTGTGGTCTGGTCTCTGACAGCCCGGGACGCCGCTCCGTCATAGAGTCCTCTTGGCCGCCTGCCCAGCCCAGTGTCTTCCCTGGAGCCTGACTGGGAGATGGTGTCCTTCATCTTCCATCCTGGAAGACTCATTTTCCCCCAAAGTCCTGCTTCACTCATTTTTTCAGGATCAGAGACTCGTTGTTTTCCACGCTTAGATTTAAGACACTCTTGTCACTTCTTCTTTATTTCCTCATTTGCAATGGCAGGTGGTTCCAACATTTTATTTTTCTTCTTATTCCAAGGTTTAGAGAGAGCTGTTTTGCTGGGTTATAAAGTTCTTCTCTGAGTGCCATCACCCCAACTATAAAGTAGCAATAATAACACCTGCCTTGCTTATGGTGACAAAAGTAATGTACATAGGTGAGGGGGCTGGATTTAGGGGAAAAAATATAGGATGTCTGTGTCCAGTGTGTTTGATAAAGAGCAATTTTTAGGGTGTTTCCCAGATATTGTATTAGACAAATTTATACTTTCAACATTATGAAATTTAAATTTACCAATCTGACAGCTCCAACTTGAGGAGCTTCATGGAGTTCCCAGCACAGTCATAGGAAAGACCACGTGAGGATGGTGGTGGCCTGGTGCGCCCTGCCAGTGTCTACCCCTGTGTCCCGCGTATCCATAAAAGATGTGTTTCTAGGCATTTCTCATTTACATACAGGTGACTGCTCTATGATCACCTTTCCAAAATCAAAGATGTCTCCAGTGATCACATTTTGGCTCTTTTGGGCTGGGGAGTTAGCTCAGTGGTTCCGGCACTTGTCTTGCAAGCGCAAGGACCTGGGTTCGATCCCTGGTAACCACATACCATACTGGGTGTGGAAACTCACGCCCAGCAGCAACTAGTATCACATACCACAGTGCAGGGCATGGTGGCTCACACCTATAATCCCAGCACTCAGGAGGCAGAGGCAGGAGGATTGCTGTGATGTGAGTTTGAGGCTGAGCTCAGGGCCAGCCTGAACCACAAAGCGAGACCCTGTCTCAAAAAAAAAAAAAAAAAAAAAAAAAATTTGGCTCTTTTATAATAAAGACTAAAGGAAATGGGCCACAATGACCCAGAAGTTTTGAGATACAGAGAGATGGTATAACAAATCCAGTGAAGGTTTTTAGTCTGTGCTTTCCCCTGAAACCAATATACACACCACTCAGAAAAGACCCAGGTTGGGTTTGGTCTCCGCTGGTGAGGTGTCAGCTCACTTTATTCAAATATCTGAGTAGTTCTGAGCGCTCTTTTCCTCTCTGTCCCTCAAATCGACACCACCCCCTGGGGAGAAGTGGCAGCCCTGGTCACAGGCTGTCATCACATGATAGCTACGCTGAGACAGATTCTGTGGATGGAACTGCTGCTTTCTTAGGCATGATATTAAACATCGAGTTGTAGCAGTCTTTGGGGAGACTTTTCATAGGAACTTTGCAAGAAGTTTACATTCCGCAAGTGTAAATGGCTTTTGGGAAACATTTCGAGGCTGCAGCATCATAGAGGGCTTATCTTTCGTGTGGGCTGATCTTACTCATTTCCCACGTGAAAAGAAAAACCATTCACTGCCGCATACAATTAGGAGACTTCGCTCCCAAGACAGGGTGGACAGCTAGGGGCTGACGTTATGTATATTGGAGCGCGGTTTACATCTGTACAGAGAACCACCTCGTGTCTTAATGGCTGGGTAATATCCCATATGATAGCTGAAGTTTATCTTTTCTAAATAATATTAATGTACATGTGAGCCTTCAAATCCTCACTCTGTTCATACAGTACTAGCTGTGTGTCCTTGGGCAAGACTCTCAGCCTCTCTGTGCCTCCGTTCTCTTATCTGTAAGGTGGCGACAGTCATGGCCCCTAATTTAAGATAGGAAATACACTCAGAGGATGTCAGTACAGTTAGTGCTGGGGGACCATTACTCACAGGATTTGTACTGGGGATGTTTTACAATAACTAGGAAAGCTTCAGAATGTAGCAATTAATAGTTTGCGTCTTCTTTGTCTTTGTGTCTCCATGAGCAGGTTTTGAAAGCAAGGGTTTTGAAAACTAGTTTCCTAGTACAACTAACTACTATCTGTGAATTGTAGTGAATTTATGAATAGAAGAAAAGTAATTACTGTTGCTACCTTTGTGCTGTTTCCGGGAGTGATTCTCTTACTTTTGCTTTATTCTCCCGCTTCTAGAACAAGGCAAGTAGAGCAAAGAAAGAGGAAAGGCTGAGGGTGTGAGGAAACATCCTGCCCAGTGCCAGGTGCAGAAGTGTTGGAACATCAGGCCACCGGGACAGGGACCGCTTGTCTCAGGGTTTGAAATGACCTCACTTCCTGCCAAGTGGGAGTTTCAAAAACTCCAGGGATCCTGTGATGTTTGGGGTTATGATTCCCAGCAGGAAGGCCATGAGTGTGTGCGTGTGTGTGTGCGTGTGCGTGTACACACACGCACGTGTGCACAGTGGGACCGTGTCTGCCTGAGCTTCACGTTTCACGCCTCAGTCCCGGGAGCTGTGTCCCCAAAGCCACCGCTCAGACTGCAGGTCCGGAGACTGAGCTCCCAGACCGCTCTGATTTCAGAGAGCGCAGTCAAGGAGCTGTTTCTGACAGAGGAGCCCGTCTCAGCTGCTGAATAAGAAATAGCCCTCATCCATAATGCATGAATTTCTTTCCAAAGAAGAAAAAGAGAAAAGTAAGTCTAAATCGAGCACAGGCTGGAAAAAGATGAGGAGTGATTTAGAACGCTGCCGTTCAGAACAGGCGGCAGCTTTTCTCAGCTAATTCACGCTTCCCCAGGCTGTGAGGAAGCGGGTTAGCCGGAGGGCTGCGAAGAACTGTGAGGAGAATCAGAGGAGGCAGAGACAGGGCCGCACACCCGAGGGCTGTTCCTGGCTCAGAGGTAACCTCACAAGTCGTCTGGATCCTCGTGAGGGTTTTACTTGGGATCCTCGGCTGGCTGCGGCGTTCACGAGCTGAAACAGATACCAGTGCCCAAGAGGGGAACCCAGGGGGGCACAACCAAGTTCAGTCCTCCTGAGCTGTGGCCTAGAACTTAGCACCCAGTGCAGGAAGCGGCCTGTTGAACACATTAAATGACACTTTCAGAGACCCACTCCTTGTTCTTCTAGTCATGGAAACAACAGAGGGCTTCCCAGGGCCATTGCTATTAAAAATATGTTTTGGAACGTTAGTTTTGGAAACACTACAGGGAAATGTTTGAAATAGACTGAATAGTGTCCTCCCAAAACGTACATCCAAGACCTAATCCAAAGCACCTGTGAAGGTGATCAGACTCCAGACAGGTCACAGACACATCAAGGTGAGGGCTGGGACGGTTTCTCTCAGCCACTGGCTAGTGTCCTCAGGAGAAGACAAGAAGGTGACAGGAGATACAGGGCAAAGACCACGTGAGGACAGAGGCAGGGGTCAGAGTGGCATTGCCATCGGCCAAGTCAGTCACCTGTACTTAAAGGGTCCAAGAAGGACCCTCGCCTAAAGTCTGCAAAGGGAGTGGGGCCTGACAGCACCTTGATTTTGGATCTATCCAGAGCAGTTGAAGAGAACCTTTCTGTTGTTTAAAGATACCCAATCTGTAGTGATTTCTCAGAGCAGCCTCAGGAGCTAATACAGTGTTCCAGAACTAAATCCCCCTGGACTCATTTTTGCCATCTTCCTGTCACTTTATGTTTCAGTCACATTATGTTGTGGGAAATTTCTATTTGTTCCTTATTTCTCCCTTCACCGGTGTCCTCAGTGGTGCCGTCCCCTGGCTTGTCCTTGTGCAACTGACCACCAACCTCTCCATTTCCAGTTAAGCTGTCCGAGTCAGGGCAGCCTTTCCCGACACAGCCCCACCCCCACCCAAGCGTGTTCCATCCCCAGACTGTGTGTAGCCTGAGCAGGCCTAACCGGCCGTTAGTTTGTGTGACTGAGTTGCTTCTCCTCCCAGCCCACACCATCCGTCCATTCATTCAGCGAAGCCGGAAGAACACTTCCCTCCCTCGGGACGCGAGCTGGGCGGGGAGCTGACATTGCACAAGAAAGGTTCTTTGTAGAGAAATATGGGTGCCCTGGTAGACACAAGAGGCTCCACTGGTATGGTGACTTCACATGTGAGAAAGGACCCGAGCCGGAGCCTAGGTAAAGACTCTCAGTTCTAGTTGTTGCTATGATTTCTGTGTTAAGGAGTTGTTACTGGAAAGAAGAAAGTGTGGCCCAAATAGAGGATATATCTGGGCCACATCTTGCCATGCTTTTGTGAGGCAGGAGAAGGAAGAGCTGTGTGCAAAACTGCACAGACCTTCTGCAGTTATCACCACACATCTGGCTCTGTGTCTGTCTGTACGTCACTTATCACCTGTGCACAGAAATGCCCACAGGTCCTACAACTCCGTGTCTTCCCTCTCACCCCGCATGCTTGGCATGACGTCAGCTTTCCCAGTGAAAAGGGGCCACAGGGGACATTCTGAGTCCTTTTCCTTTGAAGGCTGAGCTGCCAGGGAGTTCTCGAGTCCAACTGGGTTGTGATGGTCGGTCTTGACTTGATCGGCCCACGAGAGGCCTAGGGGATTAGTACAGCACACTTCTGTGTGTACCTGGGTGAGTCTCAGGCATGTGGCTTTGGGGACTCTCTGGACTCTGGCCCCTTCCTCTCTGCCTCCTGGCCTGTGCCTTCCACATGCTGTGAGATCAGCTTTCCTCTACCGTGTCTTTCTTCCATGTTTCTGCCTTGTAGCCCTCTGACCGTGGACTGAAACCTCTGATACCATGAACCAAAATAAATCTTCCCTCCTTTAAGACGTTTATATTAGACATTTTGTCCCAGCTACTTAGAAGTGAGCGATATGTAGAGGCAATAGGGCTGGGTTCCTTCGGGGGCCTTGAGGAGAGAGGCCATTGCTTGCTTAGTCTGGTGCTGGATGCTGTCCACATTCCTGGGCTGTGGCCTCTTCCATCTCCGAAGCAGCCACTGCAGTGTCTTCTAATCCCAATCCATCTCTCAGAGCCCCTCTCTGCCCCTCTGTCTGTCTCTCCTCCCTCCATCTCTCCCTCGCTCTCATTGTCCTGTCTCCTTGGATTCTAGTTCCCTGCTCCCCTCCTATGAGGACCTTGTGATTCTGTTGTCTACCTGGATAATCCAGGGTACAGTCTCCCTTCAAAATCTTTAACTTAATCCCTCTTGCGAGATCCTCTTGGCCTTGTAAGTCACATACACGCTGGCTTCTGGGAGTAGGATGTAGACACCTCTGGGGCTGGCCGCACCCACACAGTAAGTCGTGGCAGGCTGCTCCCCACCCCCCCCGGGTGTCTGGGCCCCAAGGTTTCCCCACACCTGTCTCCTTCCAGGTGTGAGTCAGCAGATGCCACAGCCAGCCACGTGGCCTGCCCTGAGAACCCGGAGGATGTCTCTCAATTACAGCTCCTGGCACCGTGTTAACATCCATCTCTGGTGGGCAGCTGCTGTGTGGACATCGTGTATTCCCAGTAGGGAGGCTGTGATGATCTGAACCTTGTACTCGTGTGACACGGTGACACACAGAAGGAGGTTCTGCCCAGATGTCCTTTCTGCCCCCTTCAGTCCCCACATCTCCCAGTGGCTGAGAAAGCAAAGGTGGCAGAGTCCTATCAGGGGGGCGGAATGCAGTTGGAATTATGGAGTTTGCAAGAATCCTAGTGAAAATGTTCCTGCTATGGGACAGGGGGCCAAGCCCTGTGGGGAGGGGTCCAGTGGCTGTGTAGCCACCGGAGGGGAACTGACCATGTCCAGTATCACACATAGGTGGTCATTCTGCTTTGCCAACCTGGAGAGCTCCGCCCACAGCGGGCACAGCCACCCCCATGCCTGTTAGACAAGACACGTCACAGCTGTCCACACCAGGGCTCAGGAATTTGCTGAGGCCCAAGAGGGAATGGTCATGTCTCACCGTGGGGTCCCTCTGCCTGCCTGTCCCCCGGGCTCTTTCCTCATCTCCGCTTCTCTGCAACTAAGCAAAAAAAAAAAAAAAAAAACCCAGGAGCATCGGTGTCATGGCACAGCTCACACTTCCTCGGAGCACTGGCCCTGCCATGTGCCCGAACCCCAAGCTGTCACACACACCACTGGGAAGTAAAGGGGCGCAGAGTCATAGGTTTCCATTGGCTACTGTGACAGACTAGCTACTCTGAGCCTGTGGTTAGACCTCGGCCATCTCTGCCTCTGTCCTCACACATCAGTCTAATCGAGCTGGCAATCGAGACCAACCATCGCTCGGCCCTTCTCTTCTGTGCGTCCTCCCTCTCAGCCCCCTCACCCTCTCTGATAAGGATGCATGTGATTCCACTCAGGGGCCTCTGTCAAGACCCTTCGTTTATTCCCATCTCTCCATCCAAAATGGTAACTGATGTCCACTCTTTTGCCGTTGACAGTGATACCCACAGGTTTCAGGGATCCAGCACTAGCATGTCTTTTGGGGCCACCATCCAGCTCCCTATAGGAGAAGGTCGAGGCCTCTGGTCAGGCTGGACCTGGAATCCAAGCTCATGTGTATGATTCCTGGTTGCCTGGTGTTGGGTAGTTGCCTTACCCTGTAAGTCTCTGCCTCCAAGTTCCTGAAATGGGATTAGGAAAGGAATTCTCAGAGCCAACAGGGGAGTCCTTCAGCTAGTACAAGGCTCACGGCCTCCTGACAGGAAATGAGCATGCTGCAGACACTGACCAAGGTGCTGACTGGTCAAGAGGGGATACCAGACACTTGCAAGGCTGTAACGATTTCTGAACAGAGAAAACTCTGTATCCCACAGAGCTGTTCATCTGCCAGTAGTAGAGACTGTTTAAGCATAGAAACTGGAATACTGTGGAGGTACCTTGAGGATAGAAAGATTGGAAAACAAAGTGTGAAAGAAAAAAAAAAAAATCAGGTCCTGCAAGGAGGATCTTGGCCAGAGCTTGGCTTGCTGGCCTTGTCTGGGTGGTAGTCCACACAGGAGCCTCCTGTCTTCCATGCCCTGGGAACGGGACCATTTCTCAAGCAGCTCAGTTCCCTTCATGAAGAGTGGTATTTAGAAAACAAGACGGGACCAACACGTGCGTTCACTGCTAGCGTGTCAGTGTGGCTTGGCCTCTGAAGAGACGGTGGTGCACGTGTGTGCACATGGATGTACATACATGCATATGTATGTGTGTACACACGTGTCTGGGCATTACAAGAGTTCACACCCATGTCCTTAACTCCAGAGGGCTCTTTTTTCTCTCTCCATCCCGCACTGGCATCGCTTCTCACACAGAGGAAACCCTGGAGCTCAACACAAGCCAGATATCCACCGGTTTATTCACTCCTGAAACACACACAAAACAATTTCAGAATTGTTGAACCCATGGCTCCGCAGCAATAGGTTTACAAAATAGAGTTCAAGATTTATTTATTGTTCTTTTTTTGCCATCAAGCTGAGAGTCGAAGCCCCAGTGAGGTTTAGAAGTTGTTTCGTACCCTCCATGCGGTGGTATAATTCAGTTGAGACGTGAGCTGCCTTGGTTTTGGTTTCTGTTTGATGTTAGAGTTTTGCTTTATTCTCAAAATGTGGCTAAAACACCAGAAGGTTCAAAAGGAGTGTATGAACAGCAGTGAGACAGGGGCCTGTCCTCCTATCCCTGTATGGTGACTCTTCCACCTCAGTGGTGACCATTAATCTAGTTCATTGGACCTATACTTTTTTTCAAAGGTAAACAAAAATATATAAAACAATAATAATGGTTATCTAGAAAGGAGTGTACAATCACACAGCCCCAACCAGGGTACTAGGGCTACCTAGGGACACCAAATCTTACAGGCCAATCACAACCTTTGGAAAAAATGACATTTTGCATAGAGCCTATGTCTGTGATCCCAGGTATTTTAAATAATTTCTAGATGACTTATACCAGCGGTACCTTGTTCACAAACTTGATTCCATAATTTTGATTGCAAATCAAGTTGGACAAGGAATGAATCAAATCCAGTTATTCAGTTCAATGTTGACCTTTTGTGGAAATTTGATTCAGTTCTTGTCCAGTTGAGGTTTTGACCAGAATCATGGAGAGAATGGAGTCTCTGAACCGAGGTACCATCGTATCATTGTACCATGGCCGCGTGCATCATTGTTACATTATACTGTTTAAGGAATATGAACAAGAAAAGTATCTGCATATTCGGTACGGATGCAATTTCCTTAAGTAGTATTTTGGATCTGTGCTTGGCAGAATCCAAGGATGCAGCACTGGCAAATAAGGATGCTGAACTGTATTTTAAAGGAAAGCGAGTTAATGTAGCAGAGAATTTTTAAATAAATGGTTGGAGGTGGTTCAGGGTTAGATATTCTCCGCAATGCAGGCTCTGCCTTTCCATCTCTGAGACCATCCCTAAAGCAAAAGGTCCAGGGTTTGCTGGTCCTCAGGGCTGCTTCTCACCCCACAGCAGCCCTGGAGGAGTGTGGGGGTGCTGCAGGGGTGCACAGACAACCCTCCTGTCCTGCGCCTCCGCTGCCCTTGAAGCGCCAAGACTCTCCTTTCCACCCCTTGAAATTGCTTTCCGTCCCCAGGACAGATGATGTTAAAAATACCTGGGTGTCCTCATTTGCAGACCCTGGCTTCTGGAGCCCAGGGCCCTCCCTGGGGGTGACTCAGCAGCCAGCTCAGGAAATCCGACTGTCAGGTTGCATTCAGCTTTGGACTCGCTGACGAGCTGGGTGGAGAGAGCTCTGTGTGGCCCCCGGAGCCCAGTCCTCCTCGTGGTGTCCTGCAGAAGTTTCTCAGGCCGAGGCTGGGAAGCAAAGCCATGGGTGAGCGTCGTTACGGTTGGGAGGGTTGTGGGGAATCTGCTGCCTCGAGTACTCCCTGGTCCGGCCCCATCTCCCCTTGTGCCTCACCCTGTGTCCCTCCTGTGTCCCTCCACATGGTGCAGGAGCCAGCCTCTCCCCTCCATTTGCCCTGAGCCTCTGCCCTTCCAGGAACCCAGAAGCATCTTCCCAGAGATCTCCAGGAAGCGGAGCCATTCTCCTCAGTCCACTCCGAGGTCACCTTGTAGGGAAGGCTTTCCTAACTGCCTTAGTGGGCCGGAGTAGCCGTGATCAAAGGGCCACAGAGGGGGTGGTGGAGATGACAGGTGCGGACTTCCCACGATTCCGGAGGCCCTGAGGGTTAGGGTTAGGCGAGTTGGAGATGGACGGAGAGCACTGTGGGAGTGCGGGGTGAGCAAGACGGGAACCTGGATAAGATGCGGTCAGAAAGAGGTAGGGAGGGCCGAGGAGACTCCCAGGAGGCAGAACCTTCCGGCTTCCTGGGCCATCCGGGAGGAGCTAGGCGGCCGCCTCGCCTCCAGGGCTGGATCCCGACCACAGAGAGCCATGGGCGGGGCCGCGGCGTCTCTCTGCCTCCTCAACTTCTTGTTCTCAAGAGGACCTGGGGCCCTGAGCTACAGAAAACTCTGTTAGGTGTTCAGCGGGGTCTTTGGGGGAGCAGCTGCACCCGCCTGTGGCACCACGCCTCCTGTCTGGCTGCCAGGTGCCGCGCTGCTGGATGGAAGGGACCTGGAGGCAGGGAACACGTCTGGGTCACCAGTGTCATTTCTCTGCCAGGGAGGAGGTCTGGCGCCCAGAAGAATGTGAACTCTTCTGTTCACACACTCAGACTTTGCTAAGTATCCTCAAGCATCGGGTGCTGGCAGGCAGACAGGCCCTGTCCCTGTCCCCGCGTTGTTCCTTCTGGGGCTATGCAGTACCCGAAGACTTGAGCTGCTAATTGTTCGAGTCTCAGAGGTGACAAAGCAGACAAGGAAAGGTCTCTGGGCACAGTGCGAGGGCCCCCCCTCCACATGACCACCTAAGAAAGGGCTTGAAACCCAAGGCTGGGGTCACCTCACTGAGGTGACATTTGAATAATAACATACAGGTGATGAGTAAGCCGTGTGTGTGTGTCTGGAGGGGTGGCAAGGGCAAAGGCCCTGGGGCAGGAGTGTAGCTGAGGATGAGAAGGAGACAAGTGTTATAGCATGTGACCAACGGGGAAAGTAGCAGACGTGAAGCCCAAGAGTTCATGGGGAGCCAGACCGTCACAGCCGAAGTCCGGCCAAGGACTGCTGGGGGCTACGGTCAGCTCACATCTGAAATGGCAGCGCCAGTTCTGCTGTAGACAACAGGTTATTAGTGGTAGGAGGGTGGGGGGAGATTGAAAGACCAGCTGGAGAAGACTAAGCTCACTGGGGGAGGAGTGTTGTAAACTGAGGAATGACCGGTGAGGTGAGAGCGGTGGAAGGAGCCAGGGTGCTCCCTGAGCTGAAAACTCGGCTGAGGAGATGAGGGGCCAGGGGCGGGGCAGCAGGGGGCGGGGCCACTGTCCTGGGGCGGGGCCACTTCCTGGCCCGGTGGGCTTCAGGGCTGGAGGCCTTCCTGCTGAGGTTGTGGCTGAGCTCCGGGGCTGGGCCTTGTGGGAGGCTTAGGTCAGACCACTGGAAAGGTGGAGACCGGGTGACCTTCCACCTCCTCAGCACGGAGCCCCCAGAGCACAAGCTGTGCCCGGGGTTTAACTCCGCCGTGGAAAGCCCCTCGCACCGCGCTTGCTTTGACCCCTCACTCCCCTCCACACACCGCTGGTGAGCCGTTGCTTTGTGCCGGGACGTGACTCAGCTCTCCAGCCGGCCCCACACGGATCCTAGCCTGGAGCCGCAGATCCAACCGACACATTATTCATAAGTCTCATTTAGCTCCGTGGCCGCCTAGCGTGTCTGCTGCAGCCTGCCAGCCGTGGCTTTGATCTTGGCTGAGGCCGCCTGTGTGCAGAATCCCTAATGTGTGGAGGCCCAGAGGCCCCAGGGGCTGCGCTGATCTGGCCTCTGCTCCTGGGAAGGACCCATGGCTGCTTCTTGGCTCCAGGGTCTGGCTGGGGAGGGTCTGGAGAGCACGAAAAGGTTGGAGGCTGATTCCAATTCCCAGAATCCTGAGAGCTGGGCAGGGGAGCAAGGAACCTGTGCACCCCCAGCGTGCCCACGCTGCCCAGGGATGTGGGAGCTCCGAGGTGACCGGGCCTGGCCAGTGGTTTGTGCCCATCACCTCGCTTCACCTGTACGGCTGCTGCTCCTGCCTGGGGTGGGCTGAGGATCCTGGGCGACTTGAGTGATCTCATGTCAGGCTTTTTCTGGAGCATGCATAATAAAGATGAATGAGCCCCGGTACTGGCTCTGGGAATCGTTGAGAACAGAACTCTTTTCCACTGTTCTGCGAATTGCAAAGAGTATTAAATTATCTTAATCTGAAAAAGAGAAAGAAAAAAGTCCAAAGATGGTACCAGGCTTCCAAAAAGGGTGTTGGGCCGGGGAGTGAAGGAACATTCTAGAACCCTCTGTACTCACAGGTCGGTGGCCTGAGAGGCCCCATGAGCCCTTCAGGAACAAGATGGTCTCAGCCCTCCTTCCCCTCCCCACCTGCCCAGGTACCCTACTTTCCTTTTCTTTCAGCCCCTCGAGGGGAGACAGCCCCAAGGCAGAGTGGGGACACAGCACATGGCCCAGACAGCTCAGCCTGGCGTCCTGCAGGGGTGATGAGTACTTGGAAGTTGGAGCCATTTCCGCCCCAGCTCCGAGGAAGAGATCCACAAAGCCTCCCCCGCCCCTTTCCAGCCCTGCTTCCTGGGAGAAGCTCCGGCAACAGGGCCTGGACCCCTCACTGTGAGACCTCAAAGCCAAAATGCTGCAGAAATGGACTCTCCTCAAAATAAATCCAAGCACTGTCAGAAGAGCGGCCTGGGGGTTCATGGCAGAGCTGAACAGCAGGTTCCTGGGAGCACTGAGTCGGGAACACTGTTAGGGACGGGGCTCCGCGTCTGAGGCAGTGTGGGCTCAGTGTGGAGATCCTGACCCCAAAGTCCAGCCTGCACCCACAAGGGTGTGAGCTCAGCCAAGAGGGGAACCTTGCCAGGGCTCATGATGCTCCTGTTGGGTGGGCTGGGAGAGGCAAACTGTCCCTGTGATGGATTTAGCCAATGACGCACAGAGAGGGCCAGACACTCGCCCATGGTTAAACAGAGTGGTACATGGCAGAGGCGGGATTTGAACCCAGGCAGTTCAACACCTGTGCTAAGCATAGGTGCGCTGGCACCTTGCTACTTAGTTCTCATAATGTCGAAAGGTACTCGTTGCATCTTACATTTCTCGTTCATAAAACTGAAAGCTATTCCTAAGCCACATCTGTCAGGGGTGAGAATAAAGGGGCAGGGTCTTTGCATGGCCAGGTCCTGTTGCTGTTTTAACAGTCATTTTGGCAGCTCCTGTCTGCTAAGTTAGGCAGGCGCTGTTTTGGCTAAATCATGTCCCTCCTGAACTCATGTTCTGAACCCTGGCCCTGTGTGGCTGGATTGCAGGCTGGGTGCAGGACATTGAGGTAAAATGAGGCTGTGGTCTGGGGCCCACATCCACGATCACTGTCCAGGTCAGGACAGAAAGAAAGCCCAGAACTGGCACACTCTCTCTTGCACTCCCAGGAAAGCTCCCTTGGGACACAGCAGGCAGGCTGTGTCTCCCACGGGCCAGGAAGGAGCTCACGGGGAGCCAGACTGCCTGACACCTCAGTCTGGGACTTCCCAGTCTCCAGAACTGTAAGGAATCCGTGTCTGTTGCTCAGACTACCACTTGGCAGGTTTTGTTACACAGCCGGAGCTGACTAAGACACATGCTGTTCCCGTATGGACACTTGGCGGTCACTTCCTCTCATCTCACCCCACACGCGAGTGTAGGGTGCTGAGAGCTGAGCCCAGCATCCCTATTGCTATGTCTCATTTCACCTGTACTGCTGAGTGGCCTGGCTGGGGTGCTATCTCTGTCACAGGCAGCTAAGTTAGGCAGAAATATTACAGGCCAACAGACAGGACCAAGTCCTCAAGAGAGTCAATACAAAAGATGAGAACACCTCACCTTTGTGGCCGGAGGTGCATCAGTTGGCAGCCAGGCCTCAAGATAAAGATGCAATGGCCAGGCTTACATACTTCCCCTGGGAATGAAATATGTGGTATCACCTGGTGCAATAAAGTCTCCCTAGACATCAGTAACCCCGGAGGGTGACCAAGAGCCTAGACCCATCCTTTCTAAAGATATTCTTTGTTCTTTCCACATACCCTTGCTATGCGGCCTGTTTCCCCTTGGGTCACTGTTACCTAAGTGACAATACTTGTCACCTTATTGGTTGATTATAGCCTTAACCCACCTTGCCCCCACATGAGCTTTGCTCTATAAAACTTCCTCTGAAAAGTGGGGTCCAGCGCAACCCAGCCGGGCCCCCTCCTGCCTCTCAGGAGCTAGCCCTCTCGATAAATATTTCCTGCTCTTAACCCCAGTTAATGGGTTAAAATTCATTCCTCAGTTTTAAGGAACATGAGGGCCGCCTCTGGGAGGACTCTGGAGTTCCTGCAGGACAGGAATGAGCACCAGTGGGCTCTATTCTGGGCCCAGGGCAGAGCTGGCACTACCCCTCACGAGTGGTGCTGTCCAGGGAAAGGCCTGGCAGGCCTGTGCGTGAGTCCACTTGGCTCCCTTGTGAAGGAGGAGGGAGGTTCTCTCCGGGAAATCTCTTTGTGCCTCTCTGCCACACAGTCTTGGGTAAAACGAAGAATTCACACCAGGGCAGCGTCGGTCCCGGTTCTGGGTGCCATGTCCCCACACAGAGACTAGGGTGAGCGGCTTGTTTGTTGTCCACTTTATAAACGGTGAAACTGAGATTGAGAGAGACTTCAGAGTCAGGGTCTTCCGGGGGAGCCTGCGGAGGTGTGTGGGTGTTGTTCAGCTTTAAAATCTGGCACATAGCCAGGTGTGGTGGCACATGCTTGTAATCCCAGCACTCTGGGAGGCTGAGGCAGGAGGATCACAAGTTCAAGCCCAGCCTGGACAATGTATTGGGACCCTATCTCAAATTTTCAAAGGGTTGGGGATATAGGGCAGTGGGAAAGCCCTCGGTTCAATCCCATATTATAAAGAAAGGGAGACAAAGAGAGAGAGAGGGAGAAAGGTGGTATCTAGAACTAACAGAACTAGAACTGGAATTTGGTCCCAGAGATGGGCACATGGTCACACAGCAGGGTGTTGTCACCAGACTATCCAGAGCCACCCAGATGTTGACGGAGAAACCTTCATCCCCTCATAGGACCCGTGTTGTGTGGAGCACATGTAAGGTCGGTCCTCCCCTCGCTGGTGGGAGACAGGGCTCTTAGCCCCCTTCACCCTGTGCAGTGTTCAGACAGAACAGCTCTGCTGAACAGTGCCGTACTGTGCCCTGTGGGGCATCACACCACCCGAGCTCTGCCCTAGAGGCCAGGAGCACCCGTGGTCCTGACAGCCTGACATGGCTGAAGTAAAGGCAGGAAGGGCGAGGTACCTGCCCAGCGCTGGACCCTGTCTCAGGATGACCAGCCCCACTGCTCACCCTGCTGCGCATCTGAGGTGCGTGGGGTCCCCAGGTCAGGTTGTGACGAACAAGGCAACTGCTACCAGCCTTCTGGGGGCGCTGGTGCCTGGGCTCGGGATGCACAGGTGTCTGCCGGCTTGTGTTCGGCCCCTGGGCTCCCTGATCGTCCAGAGTGGTCGGACCAGGTCCAGCTCTTCAAGACACATCCGGGAATTCCAGCCGCTCAGCCTCTTTGGGAGCTGGATCCAACTGCTAAGCCCCTAGAGGCTGTCCCTGTCTTATCTTTCAATGTCCCATCACTGCGGGGCTTGGGTGGCACACAGAGGACACCAGGGCTGCGTGGATGGCAGTGTGGCGTCTGGCCTCCTGCCATGGTAGCCTGCAGTCCCGGTCATGGCTCTTGGTGTGTTGTAGAGAGGCTGTCACCTCTCGGAGTTTCTCCCTCCCGTGCTATGACAAGGCCTCCTCCGCCTGCAGCGCTCCTGGGCTGGAGACATCACATTTCACTTTCTGGGAGTGTTGCATTGCTTGTCTTCCCTGGCTTTTCTTCTTTTTCATTCCAGTATTGGGGTTTGAACATAGGGGCTTCATACTGACCCACATTCCCAGCCCTTTTTATTGTTTTATTTTGCTAAGTTACTAAGTTGTCCAGGACAGGCTTCAACTCGAGATCCTCCTGCCTCAGCCTCCCAGAGTGCTGGGATCACAGCTGTGTGCCACCATGCCTGGCTTTCCCTGGGTTTTTGTAAGCACAGATTCCACCACGATGATGTTCTCACTGTCATCGGTGTCCTTTCAACCATCTCATTGTCTATGGTGCTTCACATATTTAGCATCTTCCTATTTATGATCACACTTGTCCCCCGCCAGTTGCTCTGGAAACGAGGCAGACTAGTGACTGAGGAGCTGAGAAAACGAGCATGGTAGAACATGGAGGCCCAGCCACAGGATGAGCTAGTTCCGGCCGGAACAGCTTCCGTCCACCTGCGCTCATTTAGACGGTGGTGTAGACAGACCCAGACCCGCGGAAGACACAGCAGCATGCGAACTTGCAACTCCAACAGGACAGGAGGCCGAAGCAGAGGGGCAGCGAACGAGAGCCCAGCCTGGGCCATTTAGTGAGAACTTGTCTCAAACTAAGGAACTAGAAAGGGCTGAGGGTGGTTTAGAGCCCCTGAGGCTGAATCCCCAGGACCACGAAACAGCGGCAGCAAGTATGGATCCCCTCCCCCACACAGCTGAATTTCACCCTCACTGTACAGAGACGGAAATTTGAGTCAACTCGGCAGAGTCATCTCCAGGGTTCCGTCTCGGTCCTCCAGGTTTTAGGTGCCTACCCCCACCCAGGGCCCTACATCTGGTGGCCAGGGATGAGCGGACTCCGCTCACCATGCCAGCTCCCGGGACCAGCATCCACTCTGGATGGTGTCGGGCTGATGGGCCGCCCAGCCCCCACCCACCTCGCCGTCCCGCGAGCTCTCTGGCAGCCACTCACCGTCCTGCCACTCTGCTCGGCCCTGGTGAGTAGAGCAGCCCACTGTCCAGCGCATCCACTCTGGGTTCGCCGGTTCTCTGGGGAGGAGGTCTGTCCAGAAGCCAGTGTGACTGTCTTTTGAGTGTCCCTACCAGCACGTCCCTCCCCAGACACAGCTCCCAGACCTTGGAGCTCCTGGCCTCACCGACAACTGAGTCGGCCTCTGCTCTGTACAGACCGCCTGCCTGTGGCCCTGGGGACAGGAGCACAGCCGGGGTAGGAGGAGCGCCTGAGCTGGGGCTGCTCCCGCCTTGGTTGAGGGAAGGAAGAGATGAAGGCTGCCTTTGAGGGCCCAGCTCCTTCCTCCTCTGCCTCTCGCACACCTGTTAGGACACCTTCAGCTCCGTCCCCTCCACCAAAATGCACTGCCTCCGAAAGCCCTCGTCCACTCTTCCTAACTGTCCTGTCTGTGCCGTGTCCACATGTGAATCTCGTGTTGCTTAGGACACCGCTGCCTCCCCTGCTGACCTGCCACCCCTGCTGAAGTACTGAACCTGCATCTGACGGGCGGGGGAGGGGGAGGACGTGCAGCCTGGAGCTGGGACTCCTTGCATCTGGCCAGGGGACACCCCTACAAGATTCTGGGCCAGTGATGGCAGCAGAGGCAGGAGGACCCACCCAGGGTGGCTGCAGGGAAGCAGACAAGAGTGGAGGGCAGCTGGGAACAGCACAGCTGGGAAGCTGGGGGCTTGGGCACTGTCAGGAGGAGCAGGATGGAGGTGGCAGCTGGGCACCGCTCCAGTGCCTGGCATATGGTAGACACTCAGAATAACTGTTGGATGAATGAACAATTGAGTGAATGATCTTAGTTCTCAACACTGCCTTCTGAAGAACAGATGAAATGCTCACACGTAAGTACTGCAAACTCAGATAAATTCACAGTGATTCAGCTACTGAAACACAGGACCAAAACAGTGATACCTACATACCTTTTGGGAAGTGGTCTCTGTGAGCTTATGAGAGGTAATAGGGCAGCTTCACACCCAAGTGAAAGCCAGGCTCTTTGTCTCTTTCTCTGCCATCTTCCATACGTGGTTTCGGTCTCATGGCCCAAGAGAGCTGCTCTAGTTCCTGCTCTCACATCTGCATCCCATCTGTCTCCATCAAGTCTATTTCCTAGCCAGTGGTAAAGAACATGCACTCCCTTTTAAAGGCACAATTCAAGGCTGGGCACATAACTTCTAATCATATACTACGGCCCCGTACTGGGTGAGAAGACCACATTCGGCTGTAGGAGAGGCTTTGAACAGCAGTCTTTATGTGAGCAGTGATATTCCCAGCTAGAGCTGAGGGTTCCACCTCTGCAGGGACAGAGAAGCCTGGGAAGCAGCCAGCCAGCCAGCGCCTCACCATCTGAGGCCCACACAGAGGATCTTAATACTTTCTGAAGTCGGATGACCCACCCGGGTGTGGTTTCTATGCTATTCCTCACTTTTCCATCTGCGTAGGACACATAATAATAATGGACCTGCGCACTGAGGCTGAAATGGGGCATTTTGAGGTACCCGGGGCTGCAGATGTCTGACCAAAGGTGATCTAAGTAATAGGACTTTGGGTTTATTTCCTGATGAGTCTGAAGCTCATGCTTCCAGCCTAACAACAGCGGCTCACTGCTGCCAGCTGCTTTTCCTCAGGATCCCATAAGAGTTGCCACAGCTCCAGCCATCATATTTTCCTGGCACTGTATCCAGAGCCAACTTCCTTAACCTCAGCATTGTGGACTTTCAGAGTGGGACAATATTTGGGTGCCACTTCCTCTCTCTAAAAGACACGGGTCTGCCCGGAGGGTATTAACCCGGAAGTGCTTGCCTGTTGAGGAGCCTGTCTAGCCTGGTTTTTCTGCTGACCTTTGTCAGGGTCTACCACATAGACATGATGCACTGTCACCTCGACTCCATGGGGAGAGACTATCTTTATCCCTGTCTAAAGAAGCAGACTTTATACCTGAGAGAGGTTAAGCCAGAACCCTGGCTCATAGGTAAAGCAGGCAGGGTGCTGGGCCCGACTCCAGGACCCTCAGGGCCTCTCAGGGCACATGAGGAGAAAGAAATTAGCAGAAAAACCAAGGTTCCCAGAGGGTTCCAGCCCCATTGTCCCAGGGGCACAGAAGGCTCAGCCGGGCTCAGGAAC
Organism: Petromus typicus; assembly: GCA_004026965.1. Classification (NCBI taxonomy): domain Eukaryota; kingdom Metazoa; phylum Chordata; class Mammalia; order Rodentia; family Petromuridae; genus Petromus; species Petromus typicus. The sequence goes on from PVIR01002828.1 coordinate 28,356, forward strand.
TATCCCAAAGAATCCAGATGCCACTGTGAGGACTCCTGTAGGCTGAAGCAGGAGAGCTCCCTCTGAGGGAAGGTGGTCATCTGTGAGGGTGGGGGTGGAGAGATGGCCCCTCACCTCCCGGAAGGGGCAGCTGGGCCACGTGCCCAGAGTGGCTGCTGAGTCCCAGCCTTCCCAGTTCCTCACTGTGTCATCTGCTTCCCAGCTGTCAGCCCTTGTTGGGTCTTCATCCTGCTGCATCTTCTGTAGAGGCCGGAAATGGGAGTGGGTGTCCCCAGTTCCTTTGTAGCGACAGTCTTCCCTGGGGTGGGAAGGCAAGTGTGGGCCTCTCATGGAGATGAGACTGCAAGGTCGAGGTGCTGCCCGTGTCTGCGAGCAAACTGCCTTCCAGTGACTGTCAGCTGCAGGAGGCTCCATGCTTTTGGATCCAGTGCCATGTGACCAGAAGCTCCAAGGGCCCGCCACAGCCTCTGGGCTCCCCGGGGACAACAATGCAAGGGACCAGCTCCCTGGGGCCACTGTTGCTCCTGGGAACTCCAGTGGGCTTTGTGAGCACCCTGCTTTGCCTGGGGCCCTGTGTCTTCCCAGCCCAGGCCCTGGAGGATTGGGTGGAGTTTGTTCTCCCGACCACCCATCCAGACACAGGACTTGGTCAGGAGCCAGCGTGTGGCCCAGGTGAGGAAGAGGAGGCTCGCTCTGCCAGGTCACGGCCCTGCGCACCTCCCTCCCTGTCACAGTGGCATGAGGAGTGCCTCACGTCCTCCAGGCCTGGCGTTTTCAGGCCAGCCTTGCAGGCGGAGGGCATCCTGGCGTCCTCCATGGGTTTGCGTTTCCCTGATGAGCGGTGAGACAGCCTTCCTCAGGCACCTGGTTCTGGAGAGCCTCTTCGGGAAGCGCCTGGTCCAGTAACGCTCGATACCCCTGATTTCATAAATTACATTCTGTCCCGATGGCAAATCCGGCCCTCGCCTCTGAGAGTTTGTTCTTCCTTTCTGCTCCAAACTCAGGAGCCTGCAGGGCCATTAGGCTCCCATTAGTCCTTCATCTTCAGCTCCAAAGCTGCCATGACCAGGGCCCTGGGCTCCATCCCTAGCACCACGACAGGCAAGAGGAAGGAGGGAGGGAAAATGTGACCTGGCCCTGTGCAGGGATCTGTTTGGAATTCAGAAGCCCAAGAAAGCCGAAGCTGTCGAGGTCAAGACTGAGCAGAGCTCCATGGCTGGGTTCCTGCGTGCACCTCTGAAAACTTGGCACCGCTTTCTGGGTAGTGTGGGTGTCTGAGCCCAGCAGTAAGGCTCAGGCTTTCCGCAGTGCCCGGCTCAGGACACTGAAGTCCCCCACGGGTGGTTGTGATTAACACCTGTGGCTTCTGTAAACCTAGCCATTGTCACCTCCCTAGAGAGGAGAGAGGACCTCAACTCAGCCCACCAAGTAGGTTCTTGAGTCTCATCACAGAAGAATTTCTAGATACATAGGAGACTGACCGGGTTTATCAGCTGGAGCTGGAGAGAGGTGAGTGGGCAAGAAGCCCCTGCCTGGAGTAAGGCAGGGCCCGGCTCTGTTGGAAGGCCTCGGCCTGGCCGCTACCCGGAGCCCAAGGCCGCCATCCGTGGACTAGTTGAGGTGGGCGGGGCCCGGCTCACCACTTGCGGTTGTCCGAGCTCTGGAGGAGGGCTCCTTTCCTCCGTGGTGACTGCTTGGGGCTGGGCTGCAGTTCCGTCACTGGTGACTAACTGCTCCTACTTGGGGGACGGTGACCTCAGAGTGGTCCTCACGGCTCTGCCTTTCCCGGAATTGAAGTGACCGGAGGTTTGGAGACCTTGGGGTGTCACTCCAGGGGCCTGGAACTGAGTGTTGTGAACACTGGCCCGTGAGTGTCCCCGGTACTTTAGCTGCTCTTATCCTGGTATCCTCAGTCTTGAAGGGACATGAGACAGGTAGGAAAATTTTGAGTGGATAAACTTTGTTTTGGCAGCTTTTCCTACAGTATTAACATTCCTGTGTGCAGAGCTGAGTAGGATCTGATCCAGAGTTTAAGGTAATAAAGGAGACCAAAAATTGAGTTTGTTTCTCTTCTTCCTGTCTTTATTACTTTTATTCTGCCTTAGGCACCCTGTGATCCATTCTTGAACATGTTCGATGCAAGGAAGGAAGGAATAAGGAAAGAAGAAAGTTTAGCGATATCAAACTAATTTAGACTAATTTGAATTTTGTTGGATTATTTTGGGTAGCATGCCAGAAAAAAAGAACTTATTCATAATACATTTAAAACTTCTCAGGCTGCATGTGGTGGCTCATACCTATAATCTCAGCACTCAGGAGGCTGAGGCAGGAGGATCTCAGTGAGTTTGAGGCCAGCCTGGCCTGGGCTACATGGTGAGACCCTCCCCTCCCAAAATAAAATTTCTTCTCAGTTCTTCTATCAATGCACACTAGTGCCGTGAAGTGACATTTTCCTCGTCTTTCATTCAACCTTCATTTGCTTTTTTTTTTTTTTACCCCGTCCATGTTATTTTTGTCATTTTAATCTTCTCCCCTCCTATTTCCCCCTTTCTACTCTAACAGCCACGGGCCCCTCCCCCACAGCTAGCCTTTAGGGTCAATGGTCCCCACGTGCAAAGAAGAGGTAGAGGGATCTGTAGCTGAGACCCCTCCTCAAGGTTTGAAAGAACCTGTCCTGTGGGCGGCGCCTGTGCTCCCAGCTCTCCGGGAAGCTGAGGCAAAAGATCAGAAGTTCCAGCCCAGCCTGGGTAACTTGGTGATTTGGTGAGAACTTGTTTTAAAATAAGAAATAATAAAAGGCCTGGGTTGGAGAAACGCCCAAGCTGACTAAGCCCCTCTCAGACCTCCTGTCTAACCTTTGACGCTCTTGGATCTGAGTCCACACCAGTAAGATAGTTTGGAGCTTTTTTAAAAAAAAAAGGAAAATGAGTGACTGGGGGTTTGTGTCTTACTAGAGTCTTACAAATAGGCATTCAGCTCCTGGTTGCCATGGTGACTCGTATTTGCGTTCTCTCCTCGCACAAGACTGCTGGGCTGGGATCTGCGAGGTGTGAGAATCCCAAAGGCCGCCCGGGATTTGGTGACTGGGGCAGGACTGGGTACGGCTGCATCCATGGTGCTGAGTCACAGCAATAAGTATGTGACGGGCAGAAACAGCAAGTCCGCGGTGAGTCAGGAGGGAATAGGGCAAAAGCGCACAGAGCCTCGTCCCGCGGCATCACAGGGGGCACCTGTCACGTCCCCCGATGAGCTGTGACATCTGGGACCTGTCATCTACCAGGGAGGCTCAGCAGTGCCCTGGGTTTTCCTTGGGACTGTTCAGGTTGGCACCTTCTGCCTGGCATGTGTCACCATTCCCAGAAAACAAAGAGTATCCTCTGGGCAAAAAAAGTGCTGCAAGCCCTGGGCTTATGCCCCAGAGTCCAGCTTCCTGGATCCAGCGCACCTAGCCCGTGGGCGGCCTCTCGGAGGACAGTGGCATCCTGCGTGGTGTTAGAGTAGCGACACTCCTGCGGCCCCGTGCAGCCGGCCGATCTCCACCCTCACCTGGAGAAGAACCCACAGCCCAAGAGCTAAGGGACAATGCAGCACGGAAGTGGGGTGTGCAGAGGCCCAGAAGTGGGGTGTGCTGCCTCCCTGTGTCCAGACTGAGCCCTCCCACGGGCCCGGCCTCGTTCTGAGTTTTTCCTGCGTCAGCTCCTCGAGGCCTCCTCACCTGTGAGACCTTGTGTTACCGTTATCACCCCGCAGCCTGGCTTCCTGATCAGAGGGGTCTGGGATGTGTACAATTCCTTACCCAAGAGTGAAGAAATCAGCTGTCCACATTTGAGAGAGGGGCCGATGCTACTGGGGAATGACTGTCACTTTCGCCCCTGCTTTATGGCTGTGGCTTGGGGAGTATCACAGAACACACCTGAGGTGCCCAGGTAGCTCTCTGCCCAGGCACGCTTCTCCCGTGCTTACACTGGGCCTGCTGGCCTCTGCACTGCCAGGAGGAGCTGGAGAAGAATCCTGATGGAGTGAGCCTTGCTTAAGGAGGAAATAAAAAATTTCAGGAGACACCAAGCACATGGACATAATTCCTCCTACTTGGGAGGCTGAGGCAGGAGGATTGCAAGATGGAGCTCAGCCTGGGCAACTTAGTGAGATCTTGTCACAAATTAAATAAAAAGGGGAGGCATAATTCATTGCTCCCTGGGTTCAATCCCCTATACTGCAGCAAAAAGAAAAAGGAAAGCTCCAGCTGTAGGTATGTTGGACTCCAGGAGTTGGGCAGCAGGAGGGCAGATGCTTTTGTGGAGGCGAAGAGCCGCTTACTCACCAAGTCCGGAAACAGCCAGGCAAGAGGAAACTCCAGCCTTAGGTGTGTGAGGAGCTCACGATGCAAAACGCCCTGCCGGGTCCTGGTGTGTGGAGCCGCCCCTGTGTGCCCTCCCCCTTCTCCTCACCCCTCTGGCCCCAAGGGCTCCACTCACCCACTGTGCAGGTCCTGAAGTGACAGTTTGGGACACGCCTTCCTCGCCCTACAGTCCTCAGCAAGCACTGGTTGTGCGGATTCTAGAAAGCGCTGTCCCGTGTCTTCCCGCTAACAGTGCGGTACCGTGTGGTGTAGAGCTTATTTTGGTGGCAGAATCGAGGTTCGTTTAGAGACTCAGGCATTCCGAAGGAGACCCTGAAGTTTTCCTGTTACACATCCACAGGGTTTAGGAAGAAAGTGAGCAGGGACTGTGCCCTGGGACTCACAAAGCTGCGAGACCCTTTCGCGGCGATTTCTGCTCTTCCTCGAAGGCCCACACCCAGCTGGGCGGCAGCACACGGTGTGAGTGGCCCATTTTCAACACTAGGGAACCGAGGGCAGCAGATGCCACCGTGACCTTCAAGCGCAGGCTGTGACGGCTCACATCTGGACGTGCCCACAGCCTGGGGGAGCACAGGCAGGAAGCACACTGCATGATAGGACCACTCACTGGATTGTAGCCACTTGGGAGGAAGAGGCCCTGTCGGGAGAGGTGGGTCAGGGAACTGAATGGAAGGCCAGTCACTCTCCCCGCGGCTCCCTGCACTCTCTCCCTCTGCTCCCGGCCGTGGTGAGCAGACGTGAGCACTTTAGCTCTGTCCATGCGGCTCTGCCACAGTTGGCTGTGGACACGGCGTGAGCCCAGCTACGCCTCTCCTGCTCCAAGAAGTGGGTGTCGATATTCAGTCCCAGCTAAGACACAGGCCCACCCCTTTGGGTAGGTGACTCCAGCTCCCTCGGCCCCAGTTTCTGAAAATCACCATGGCCCCCGGGACTGGTTCAGTGGGATCCTCAGTGGCCAACTTGGGGCTCTGGAGTATCAGGTGCTGGGAGGCACCGGCCAGCTGCGGGTACAGCTTCTCCTGCGGCCATTACTGAAGCAATAGCATCATCCTGGAGAATGTAGTTTAGAACCGGTGCAGGGAACCTCATCTGATCCCCACCTCTGAGGGGACAGCCGACATTGCTGTCAACCATTCCTTCTGCAGCTTTCTCCCTTGGAGAGAAGCCGACTCCACCCCCCCTTGCTAGGCACTGGGCTCTGATTGGTTTATGGGATCTACTTTCCCGCTCTGTCATTGGCTCACAAATGAGCATGTGACTTTGAAGGTCCAATCAGAGCACATGCCTAGGATAGGCCTGGAAAGGAGTAGCTATGGTGGTGTGAGGGAACTTTAGATGTGCACTTTAGATGTGGATCACAGATACCCTCTTGAGGGACGCAGAGGACCTAGGAAAGCCTCTGGATCATCCAGCTTCCGAGTTGGCTCTTATTTGCACTTTCTGTTTGCACGAAAGAAATTTCCTATATTGCTGCACCCAGCTCAAATTGTGCTTCTTGGGTGCTCTTATCTGAAAACATCCTGTCATGACACACTTGTTTTTGGCTTTTTTCTTACACTCTCCCACCTCCCCCCATCTCTCCTTATTATTATGAGTTTGGGGGGATAGACTATGAATAAATTTTCCTAGTAGGTCTCAAACTTGTGGTCTCCTCAGTCTCCGGTGTAGCTGGAATTCTAGGCATGCACTATTGTGTTTGCCTTCATGACTTACTTTTCTTTGTGAAAAAATAAAATTTCATAACAAAATGATAAGAGAATAACTGTACTTTGGCCTGTGACTTAGACGCTGAGTAACTACTTGGAAGAATGATACACAGTGTATCACGATCTACTTTGATTGACATCACGCTCTGCTTCCTTCAGCCCTGAGAGACAGCAGCCTCTTCCGAATCTCCACGTCGCTGATTTCTGGGCCCGTCTGGGACACCACAGATGATTAATCATTATTTGCTGGATTCATAGGACATGACTGTTACCTCCTGGAACTTTCCGAGTCACTGAGAGGCGAGACACATAGCTATGAATCTAAATAAGGTGTGAGATGAGGCGTGACCATGGCCCAGCACTAGTTCTACACGCAACCAAAGCTATCATAGTTAATCCGCCTTGAAGCACATGCAGGATTGTTGTGAATGAACAGGGCAAATAGCAGATAATCAGCGTGCTCACAGGGATCGGCGGGGCTCTGGTAAAAGGTCCACGGGGCAGAGGCAGCGTCTCTCCTTCAAGGCTACCTTGGAATTAGTACTGGAAGTAGGTGACAAGGCCTAAGCAAGGTGTCCCCGAGAAGACTCAGGCGGAATGGGAAATTGGCTGCTAGTGGCTCCTGACACAGAGGGCGGTTTACACTCATGAGAAGTGCCAGCCTAGGCGGCTCTCTGGAGAAGCAAAGCAGCCGAGCAGACCTCACTGCTGTCCGTCTTACTTTGCCTCCTCCTCCTCTTCAGTGGTTTCATTCTCCTTCTCTGCCTGGGAGCAAGATGGTGACAGCAGCTCCCGCTGGACTCTCACTGAAACATGAGTGGGGAAGGTGGGGGTCTCCTCCCGCCCTGACCCGAGCGCCCATCCCAGAACTGACCACCTGGCCAGCAGGCGCTTTGTGGTCATCTGCGGTGCTTCTGAGCTTGGCCCTGTTTGCGATTCTCCTCATGCAGCCTGGGCCTGGGAAGGGTACGTGGCTATGGGGGTCAAGAGCAGGAAAGTCCCCAGCACAGACAGGACAGCGGTGGGAGGAGCAGGAACAGAGCCTGAGGGCCAGGGCCAGGCTGACATTTAGAAGGGACAGAAACGCGTTTCTCAGGCGGGACTTCTTTCCAAGGCAGAGTGTGCCGCTCAGCCCTGTGGGCAGCCCTGGCCCCTGCACAAGGGCTAGCACATCATAGGCACTCGTGTCTGAACAGATACATTCCTGCTGTCTCCCCCATTTCCTTGGATGTCCAACACTCGTATCAGAGGGAAACTTGCCTTCGGCAGATAGCCCACACCGGGCACACAGTAGGTACTCAGCTGTTTGGTTCCCGGTACCTTCATTCCCACATGGTGCACACTGCACTCCAGAGAAGAGAGGGTCTGCGGCCCTCTAACTTCCTTCCTGTGGAGTCAGCACTGCCCACCTCTTGACCATGCGAAGAGAGAGTGGTGGTTTCATCCTAATCCTGATGGCCCCAGTGAGTGCTTACCAGGTGCCAGACTCTGTGCCAGGCACAAAATTTCTAATTTCCAGCAACTTCTCAATATGGGTAATAGCCTTCTTCTTCTGGATGGGGAAAGGAGGTTTGGAGAGGGTGAGTAATTCACTCATTTCCTTAGAGCAAGGGTTGGCAAACTATGGCCCACCATTTGTTTTTATAAATAAAGTTTTACTGGCACACAGATGTAGTCTCAATATACAGAAGGCCAACAGCTCCTTTCTCACCACAACAGCGCAGTTGAACACCTCTGACACAAGCAATGTGGAAACAAAGCCTCAACTGCATCCTATTTGTTCCAGTAGAGAAAAAACTTGTCTCCATGACAGGAAGTATTTGATCCTGTGCGCTGTCCCTGGTTAGAAATCAGCTTAGGAGAGAACTTGTAACTTCTGGCGAGGAACTGAGACTTGTTCTTAGGGCAGAAATTGTCACCACAGGGATTCCAACAGGGAGGGAGAGGATGGGCTGTGCCTCTCAGGGCGGGCAGCCTGGGTGCTGGGAGCAGAGGCAGAGGCTCTGCTAGGAGTCTGCTGAGATCGGCAGAAGCAGGCCGAGAACCATCTGCCTTGAGTGGAAGATTTCAGGGGAGCGTCCGTCACTCGCTCCGAGGAGCTGACACCTGTCACGCTGAGGGGCTTTCACTGGTGACCCAGCCCTGAGCTGCTGCTACTCTGAGCGTGGCTGGGGGCTGGGCACACCCCGCAGGCCGGCTTTCTGCAGTTGTCTCCTTTGGAGGGAGCAGGAAAGCACTGGCCTGTGGGGGCAGTGGGGCCTTGGGTCCCACCGGAAGCGCACTCAGCTCCCAGGAGGCCAGAGGTGACCAGGACAGGGTCTGGGGGCTGGAGATGCTCGGCGCCTTATGGGTTAGCCTGTCTTCTATTCCTCTGAGGTCTGACCTGCGCCTCGGATTGCTTTTTTGTCCTGAAATCTCTGGGAGCAGGTGCTTAGAGCAGGTAGGCACCTCCAGCAGACTGCGGTCAGGAGCCCTGTGTCTGGGCAGAAGTCTCTGGCTAGCGGAGAGACCACCTCCTTATCGGTCATGGCACCGTGTGGGGTAGTGGTGGGCCTTGTCCTGGCGGAGTTGTTGAGGTGTGGCGGGGCCACCTGTCTCCCACCCTCCTGTTCTGCCCCTGTGGCTGCCTCTTCCCACTTCTCCATTACTCAGGTACTGACTAAAGCTTGCTCTGTGAGTCACAGCATGGTAGTGACAAGTGACAAGTAGAGTCAAACTGGCTGAAGTGTGAAAGGGAAATGATTGATTTGGATCTTTGAAAATGTCCAGAGTGGATTCTGTTTCAGGTCAGTCTGAATCCGGAGGTCAAGGCTATCACTGGAGATCTGTCTCTCTTTGTCTCTGGGCTTGACTGTCCTCGGTGCTGTGCTTTATTCCCAGGTTGTCCCTGTGCTGCAGGGACATGGCTATAAACTCCTGATTTATATCTGCTAGCTTGGCATTCCTATCAAAAATGCTAATTGAGACTGCTAATTGATTTATAGTAACGCCCTGGGATTCAGTGTCAATGGACCCAGTAGGGTCATATGACCTCTAATAGCCGATCACTGTGCTTTGTTCTCATTGGCCAGGCAGAGTCATGTGCTCAACCCTGGGACTAGGAGGAGGCAGCTCCATCCAACCTTTAGGATTGAGAATGGGAAAGGGTGGTTCTCCAGAGCAGCTTTGGGGCCTTCGGGCCAGAGGGATGTGACAGGCAGCAGAAATAACAGATGAGTGTTGTGCTTGACACTCTGAGAACTGAGCTATGAAAATAGTATCTGTGAGCTGGACCTGCTTTTATGACCCCAAGGACAGAAGTTCCAAATAAGAGGATGTCTTGGACTGTCACCTAATAAAGCGCCATCTGTGCAGGCTGAGGCAGGGTGATGACAGGGCTGGGTGTGTGCAGGAAGCAAGTAGAGACTCCAAGGAGGGTTGGGGGAGGGGACCCCAGCTCCCTTCCTCCTTTCTTCCCTCTTCCCTTCTCTTCTTTCCTTTCTTTTTCTCCCCCAATTTTGAGAGCCTCTTCCATGCCAGGCATGCCAGGGTATCAGGGACAGAACGGACAGTGTCTTTAAGAAAGTTGGGTTGGTGACGAAGGCCTGTAATCCCAGCACCCTGGAGGCTGAGGCAGGAGGATCACAAGTTTGAGGCCAGCCTGGGCTACATAGTGAGACACTGTCTAGAAAACGGAAAGGGACTCTCTTAGAGTGAGGAGCCGGAAGTGTTAGGAGTGTGACCAGCTGCGTTCACTGGTGGTGTGGTTTAGATCTAAAGTGTCCCACCTAAGCCTCGGGTTGGGAGGAGGGGCCTGGTAGAGGGGCGAGTCCCCGGGAGTGTAGGAAGGGTGTGGGCCTCCGGGGCTCCCCCTTTCTCTCCTGGCTTCCTGGCTTCTGGAGATGAGCCGCTGTCCCCTCCACTCCATTTCTGTTGGGAGCGGGTGGATCATAGACCAAACCCACTGAAATGGAGCCCAAGGACACGTCCTCCTCTACATTGTGGGCCTGGGGTCCTTTGTCTCAGCCAATGAGAAAGCTGACTAATACAAACAGGGTGGTCTGTGTGGATGGCTCTGAGGAGGGGCATTTGGGAAGAACATGAAGAAAAGAACCCAATGGTGACACTGATCCTGGAGACTCTGAGGCAACAGAGAGCCCTCAGGATGTAGGACCAAGGCCACAGTGCCCATCATGGGGCCAGGAGCTGTGCCGCCCTGGGGGCTGGGTTCAGGGCAATAGGATGGAAGCTGGCATGGCTGCCAGTGGGCAGAGATTGGGAAGTGAGGACCAGAGACCATGTAGTGGCTGATGGAGAAAGCAGGAGGAAAGATTCATGTCCTTCTGTGCCAGCTCTGTGTCCCTGACCTCCAGAATGACTGTGAACAGACATGGTCCCATTTTACAGATGGGAGCACTGAGGCTCAGAGAAGTGGCCCAAGGCCTGTCAATCACAGACCTACAGGGTTGCTTATGTGTCTTTGCAACTCCTGAACTGTCCTCCACAGAGCTGCCTCTTGTCCAGCCGTGGTGAGGACTGGCTGCCTGAGGGAGGGGCCATGGGCAGAACCGGGCCCACCTGGCCACCAGGCAGGGAGGGGCGGGCCAGATGCCCCAGCCTAGACCCCACTTCCTGCTCCTGCTGGAGCAGACAGCAGGGTGATTCTAGCATAAGGGGCCGCTATCTCCCAGAAGCCCTCTGGCCCCTCCTCCAAACGTCAGTTGGTTCTCGCACCTGGCTTCATAGCAGAATTTTTTTTTTTTTTAAGGTTTTTTGGAGACAGGGTCTCGCTTTGTGGTTCAGGCTGGCCCTCAGCTCAGCCTCAAACTCACATCACAATCCTCCTGCCTCTGCCTCCCGAGTGCTGGGATTACAGGCGTGAGCCACCACACCCGGCACTGGTATGTGGTACTGGTTGCCGCTGGGGTGAGTCTCCACACCCAGTATTGTTATGTGGTTACCGGGGATTGAACCCGGGTCCTTGCACTTGCGAGACAGGCGCCGGAACCACTGAGCTAACTCCCCGGCCCCCATAGCAGAATATTTTTACAGCTTGTCCCATCTCTGGATGCCGAGGGCACCTGAGCCAGGCACCTGAGGTCCCGGTGCCCACCACAGGGTTGTGGGCCTCCCCATTCCAAGACTGGCTCCGGGCCTTGTGTCCTAGTGGGTGGTTGTCAATTTTTCCTGCTGTTCCTTCCAGAGCCAGGACCTCGGTTTCCTCACTGTCACCTCTGCCTGTGCTTTGTGCCTTCTCAGGGCCGTGAGCTTCTGCTGAGAGACCCTGGTCAACGCCGTTGTCTCCGGTTCCTGTAACGGCAAGGTGGGTGTCCTGGTCAGCGTCTGGGACCTGTGGCAGATGCGGCCAGTAGCATGAGTCACCGTCCAGTGGGAGCCAAGCACTCTGCCTGGCACCCTCGGGAGGAGGAGCCGGGGTACCCAGAGGTGACAGTTCAGGGGACCTGTGTGTATCACCATATATAATCTCGACAGGCTGGCACAGCCATCCCAATTAACAGGTTCAGAAAACCTCCCAGCACACACCAGGCATTATAGCTGCCAACAGCAGAGGCTGGCTTTGCCTGCTGCTCAGAATCTCTCTGGCATAGTGCTGTGCCAGGCCTGTGCCAGCTTCAGGTGGCAGAGGTGGGCAGTCGGCCCCCGGGACCCTGGGTGGGAGAGGTGGATGACAGCAGGGAGGCTGTAGCTGGGTCCCCTGCTCAGGCCTCCGGCAGGCCTGGGGTGAGGGAGGCCCGGCCCATCCGACTGCATTGAAGGCTGGGGAGGGAGGCCGCAGGTGTCAGGCGCCGTGTCAAGGCCAGAGAGGCCTGACGTTCTGTGTAAGGAGTGGCCCTACTGGTGTGGGCCGCAATGGGTAACCCAAAGGGCTGTCCCCGGGGTGGGAGGTCAGCGAGGCCCTGCTCCAAGGCCGCTGGTGCTTGGCGCTCTGCCAGCGGGTCCCCGAGGAGCTGCTTCCTGCGACTCACACCCACTTCCACCGTCACCGCTGCCTCATCTTCCTACGCAGCAAGCTGAACGTGTGGGCTGATTACTGCGCCACCTCCTTTGGTGGGGGCGGGTGGGCCTGGGCTCCTCCTTGCTTCTGGAGAAGGGAAGCAGGAACCGACACGCTGTCTTAGGAAGGAGTCCAGGAGCCCTCAGGAACCCTCAAGTGTGGCAGCAGCCTCGGGGTCTTACCAGCTGGAATGGGCTTTTTAGGACAGCTGGATTGCACAGGGCACAGTGCACAGCATGGCGCCCCCACTGTCTCATATCCTATCTGCTTTACCCATGTTAGGAGCTGTCCTGTCACGGCAGAATTAATGTTCTGCCCTTCGCCACTGAAGCTAAGCTTTGTGTGCTTTGAACAACATCATGTATTTCTTCCCTCCCTGAGAGTTTCTAGGACTTTACTCATGAGATAATGGACTCTTGCCCTCCTGTCCTGGGCCCAAGATAAACACACCTGGGTAAAGGCCATCTATTTTGCCATAGCTTCGAGCAGGAAAATACGATTTACAGACACTACTGAGTCTGGGTGGTTTGTTACACGGCAAGAGCTGACCGATACAGAGCCTAAGGTATCTTGAGACTCAAGAAGTGTGCAGTAGCAACAAGTGCTGTGGGTTAAAGACTGAGCTGGGGTCCGATCAGCCCTGATAGTGCCTGGTATTTGTCAGCTGATGGCCTTGGTCCCTGGTCTATCTTTTCAGCTTCTCTGGTGTCCCCGTGGGATAAGTGGGTGCGGTCACCTGCCCCACAGGCCTTGGTGAGGCTGAGCAGATACTGTCCTAAAGGGCTGTGTGTGCAGTGGCTCCACAGCTACCTCAGTTTCTTCTTCTCGAGTGTCGTCAAGCTGCTGGTCACTGGGACTGGCTTTGTGGGTCTCTTGTCCCCAGAAGCCACTTAGCACTGAGCTTAGATGTGAGGAGCGTGGGCTGTGAGGGAGGCCTTGCTGTTGCTTGGTTCTTACTCAGTGGGCACTGTTGAGCCATCTCCTGCCCTGCCCTGGGCTCTGCCTGTCAGAGGGCAACTGGTCTCAGCTCAGGGGCATCTGAGTGGCAGGACCCTGAGACGGGAGCCGGTGCCCAGAGGGGTTCGTTTCCTGCCCTGTGTCAGAGCTCTGCCCAGCAGGTGCCTTGGGCCTCCTGCCCAAGAGCAACTGTAGGCGGAAGCAGGCGTCTGTTAGGACTCGGGGTCCCGGCCCACCTGCTCGCCCTCAGCTCCGGCTCCCGGGGGCGCAGGACCTGCGCGTGGCCCCTCCCTCACCCCCGCCCCCTGGCTCGCACCTTCCACGGCCACTCAGCTCGCTGCCGCCGACCCGCTACAGTGCTCCTCCGTATGGAGCACTTCCCTGAGGGCCAGAGTGTCTCCTCCTTTCATTACTATTCTGACACCGTCCTTTAAGTGAACTCATTTTTAAAATCTAAATATGCTCCTGTCAATCATCCATATCAGTGTCTCACCACTTGCCACAATAGCCGGACACCGAAAGAGACACAGTGCAGGTCTGGCCTCACCACTGACTTCCGGAGTCCTGAGGCCCTGGGTGACCCGTCCTTGAGAGAGACAGACAGACAGACAGACAGGCAGAGGGGAGGAGGCCGGGCTTGCTCATGGCGAGCTCCTGGGTAGGCTGAGGCTCTGCCTGAGAATTCCAACTTGGGCTTCATCTGCTCATGCTGTGTATCTGCAACCGCCAGGTCAGCACGCGGCGCTTGTGCAGTCAAAGGCTGACACCTTGCAGTCTCATTGGGTCCAGCCAGGCCACACCTGCTGTCCGCTCTCTGCCCTCACAAGGGGGACAATGTTGCAGGGGGAATTTCCTGCTCAGTGAGGCCAGTGGGCCCTGGGTGTCCCATCTGCAAATCTACCAGCACAGAGTAGAAGTTCCCCAAAAGAAAACTGCAGCCAACGTGACAGAGATGGCACATGCTGGTAATTCCAGCACTCTGGGAGGCTGAGGCAGGAGGATCACACATATAGATAACTTAGTAACTTCACAAGACCAGGTTGCAAAACCCAAAGAAGGTTGGGATGCACTGTAGCACAGGGCCCTGGGATCAGTCTCCAGCAACCGAACAAACAAGTCCTGACCAAGCGTGGACTTTGTCCTGGTCATGGCACAGTGCAACGGTTCTCCCAGGGCACTTCCTGTGTGTTCGTACCTGCGCCCTCTGTGATGAGTTAAATGTGCAGGTATAGCATATTGTATGAAAAGAACTCGAGCATCCCAGACCTGGAAGTCTGCGGGGCCTGCACCATCTCTGCCAAGCCGGGTGCCCTGGCACCGAGGGACCGTGGTACCAAGGTGGGTTTCAGACCGGAAGTGCATATTAACGGGCTTTCCTCGGCCCAAGCTGTGCTGCTCCCGGCTGTGAGGTCAGTGCCGGACCGTTCAGATGAGCTAAATAAGGGTCTCCAGCAGAAACACACCGCAGGTCACACAGGGAAGGGTGACGGAAGTGGGGTGCCCAGAGGCCCCCGAGGAGCAGCCCCGCGTCCCTGGGGCAGCAGTTGACGCTCACCATCTCAGTGTTCACGGTGATGTCGGCAGAGCGCGACTGTGGGTGACAGGTCTGTGGGTCACACCCCGTCTCTGAGCCACACGCGCCGAGCACCCTGACCTCTGGCCCACCCTTCACAGCGTGGTTATCAGCCACTAGTGGAAATAAAAACAGCGGATGCGTAGTACAGAAAATTTCGACCATGAAAGTTATCTTCCAAAAACAAAATGACAGTAGCCAGTGCCACCTAGACCCTGTCCTGCTACTCTCAGCTCACTGGACACACAATCAGACACACACTGCTCAGACACACAACCTGGAAGTGACTCCAGAGCCCACTGTGCCCTCAACTCTGTGAGTACTTTCCCCCGCTATTAATTACCCTCCTAAGTGTCCTTTTTGGTTACCTGTATTGCTTCTTCCTGAAGGGACAGGGCAGCGAAGCTTGTTTGATTCCCCTTATTGGCCACTTAGGATTTTTCAGATTTTAGCCATGATAAAACATTTTTAATGAAAAAGTTTTCATTACATTCTGTACTTTTTGAGCGATAGTGTGCATTAGACTTTGGCTCTGAGCCTGGGGAGCCTGTGGCATCAGACGTGGGCACCATTTCAGAGATGGGGAAGCCGAGAACCAGAGAGGGTGAGACTCGCCAGGAGCTGCCCAGCAGGCAAGGGCAGGCTGTGCCGCGGAGACAAGCCCCTCCCCGGGGCAGCGAGTGACACTGGACCAGATGCTTCAGACCAAAGCTGCAAATCTTGTTTACCCCAACTCTGATTTGTGCAAACAGAAGCTGCTCGGACTCCCGGCTTTTCCTTGTTAGCTTCGCTGTGTTGAGAATGAACCAAAGTTGACCTGGCGCCTTAGAGGAGTAGACAGGTGTTCTGGATGGCACCGAGGGCTGACAGGTGGCCCATATCCAGGCAGATGCCACCTCTGCCCTCAGCCTGGAAGTGGGATATCCCGCAGGGGGCAGAGGCTCAGAGACAGTTTCCCATTGGGATGTACAAGCCACCCGATGGGACAGCCGTGCACAAGCACCCTGTCATGAATGTGTTAAAGGATGTTTTCTTCAGCTCTAGAATTGCTCTGGTTCTAACACTGTGAACCAAGTAAACCTCTTTTCTTTTTAGAGTATGCAGCCTCTGGTATTTTACTATAGTTATGGAAAATGGCCGCTCACATGTCCCTCTCCCCTGCTCATCATCCCTCGATAATCTTTTCCCTCATCATCCAGAGTAATTACTGAGATCCGCCTATCACATCTATCTCCCTTGTTCTCTGCACACTTCCAAATCCTCCTCGGGAACAAGGCTGCGTAGAGAAGAAATTACTGTTCCACAAGCATGCTCATGGCCAGACTGAACACGTGCCAGTTCAGTTTTAATAGAACAGTCCTCCCGTTTCATACCCGCTGGCATCGCGATTAAAATCTAGTGTGTTCTTCTTACATATTGGGTGTTGGAAATACCAGACAGTGCTGCGCTGATTACAAAGTGACACTGGACCAGCTGCCAAAAACGTAGGACTTCATGAAATTGATGATATTTAAAAACTACTCTGTATCTGTCTAAAGCCTTTGGCAAGTGTATGACAAGCTAGTGGAATCGACCCAATTAAAAATTAACACAGAGAGTCCAGGCTGGATGATAGAGCAAGACCCTGTCTCAAAAAGCAAAAACACCAAAAGAGGGACATTTAATAAAGATAATGACAGCATTAATTGCTTCACACAGGAGCTGCTGAAGGCGTGGGGTGTCCGTTAGTAAAATTGATCTAACCTTGAAATAACTCGCTTCATAATATGATTTAAAAGTTTAAAAGCAATTTTTTTCTGGCACTGGAGATTGAGGTTAGGACTTCACAACACTAGGCAAGGGCTGTACCCTAAGCTACATCTCAGCCTTTAAAAAAATGTTTAAGACAAGGTCTTGCTGAGTTGCCCAGGATGGTCTTGAACTTGCAATGCTCCCACATACCAAAAAGTCAAACCCTAACCAAGAGACATTTGTGCTGTGCTGTTAAAAATTTTGTGGTGAAAATACTGCAAGAGAAAACATTCCACAGTGAATTTATTTATCCTGTGTTTACTCTAGGAATTTAGTAATGAGTTTTAGTTTTAAATTAAATTTTTAAATGGTTTTCTCAATTTCGTGTTATATGTTACAAAATAAAGTACAACATTTGTTGTTGTTACTAAGAAATTCAGATCTATGTTTGAAGCATAGTCTCCCCAGAGTCTATCTTTTAGTATCAGTTGGCCTCAAACTTGGGATCCTCCTGCCTCAGCCTCCTGAGTACTGAGATTACAGGTGTGCACTGCCCCAGCTGGCCTTGGGATGAATCTGAAAATCCCAATGCAAGTTTCTCTATTATTCGTTCCAGAGGCCCCAGCTGCCTCAGCGAAGGGTCATCCGTGAGCTACAGATTGGGATCCCAAGGGCAAGAATTAGCGACCTTAGCCCTTCCTGCTGGGCGCAAGAAGCCCCGGGTCCAGGCGCTCGCCAGCCAGTCCTGACCCAGAGGCCCGCAGCCCGCGAACCAAGCGCGAAAGGCGCGTGCGCCCTCTGGTGGCCACGCGGAGGGAGCGGCGTCCCGCTGGACCCGGCAGAGGCACCACCCTTCCGCCCACGCTGGGAGCTGCCCGCGTCGCGCAGTCACCCAACCCAACCCCTCCACGCTTCTCACAGGGGCGACCTTGACGGAGCCTCCCACACCCCTGCCAGCTTGGCGCTTTGGATGACGGGTTATTTCCCCAAAACATCGGGACAGAAACTGAACTAGAAAAACCCTAGACTGGGCCTAGCCCCTGGAGGACACACTCCAAGGCAGAACCTGCGGAACCCCTTCTTTATGCTTACCCTGGGGGTGTAGGGGTCCACGGGTGACGTGTGGACACCTCTGAGCTTGGCAGTGACCCGCGAGAGCCCTTGCGTGTTTCCTTGGCAGCAGGTGTCCGGCCTGCGGCAAGTGGGAGGCGCGGGGTCTCCTCTGCTCCTCTGAAGGGGCGTACTCCCCGAAGTTTGGAGGGGTGTGTGGAGTGACTACAGAATGTCTGTGCCCACACCTGGCTGCGCTCCGGCGGACTGGTGACAACCAGCTTGTGTTCAAAAGCTCTGGCCTCCTGCTCCCCGGCCTAGGCCTGCTCAGCGCTGACGGCCGAGGATTCGGTTCCGCCCGGCCTAAAGGGCACGGCGGTCGAGAACTGAAGGCAGCACCCCCAGCACTCGGGGCCTGTGGCCAGGAGCCAGGACTCAGGGCCCCGGAGTGGGCCTCACAGGCCGGGAGTGAGTACCAGCAGCTGGACTCTGTCCCCAGAGCGGAGAGGAGGGTCCCCGTCCTGTGCCTGTCCCTGGTCCTGGCAGTCTGGGGCTGAGCCAGGTGCCCGAAGGCGGAGTGAGGGGCTCGTCCCCTGGGAGACACAGACTAGGAGGCGGCGGCCGCCTCTGCTGCCTGGGCCTGTTGGTCGGCTTAGGGGCAGACATGAGCTGCTGACAGACTGAATTTCCAAGGACAGCCTCAGGACTTCTCCTGTCCTCGCTCTTGTAAGGTGACACCAAGCACTCCCTCTGAGAGGAGGCTCTGGTCCCGCCCTCAGCCGCAGTCTGGTCTTAGTGACTGGCACTCGATGGCCAGAGCGTGGCACAGTGCCATGTGCGACTTCCCAGCCCGGCTGAGTGGGACCCAGGCCCAATACCCCTTCCGGGAGCCGCTGTGCCCCCACCACCGCCCACCAGACCTGAGACGCACCGGCCCCCTGGCCCTGGGTCCAGCCCTGGCCTCCGCCCGAGGCCTCAGACGTCCTGGCACAGAGACAAGCTGTCCCCACCGCGCCCTGTCCCATCTCTTGTCCCACAGAGCCACAGAACAGCAGAACAGTCGCTTCATGCTTCTGGTATTTGGGGTAATGTGTTACGCAGCCCCAGGAACCAGAGAAGCTCTCAGGGAAGTGACATTTAAGCTGGGCCTTAGAGATAAGAGACACCAGCCGGGCAGGGAGCTCGGCGGGAGACGTTCCAGGCAGAGGGCGCAGCTCAGGCAAAGGCCCTGGGGCAGCGTGGAGGGCGGTGAACGGCGGGATCTGCCGTGGGCTGCGCGGCCGGATCGCAGGCTGAGAGTGGTCGGCGGGGAGGCCCCGGCTGAGTCCCTGTGTCCCGTCGGCCTGGAGCAGGAGAAAGGACAAGATGTTGTGACCAGAGTGAGTTGGCTCTGCCGGCCTAACGGGGAGACAGCAGAGTGGAGATCACAGCAGAGCCCCTTGCCGGCTCCGACTTCCTGACTTCCTCTCCCCCGAGGTCAGCGCACTGTTATCAGAGAGAAGAGGCATGGGGCCGACAAGAGCGACCAAGGCCCATCATAGTCAGTAACACTTTAGTGAGAAATAGCGTGTCAGAGACACTGCCTAGGAAGGAGGCGGCCGGGGAGCCGATGAGACGTGGGCCCAGAGCTCTGAAGGGAAAGGACCAGAGGGACAGGAGCAGCCTGCAGACTTCGAGAGGGGCTGCTGTACCATGGCGAACCCCCTAAATCTTCAGCCCTGTCGGGTCCCCAGGCACGAGAGAAAGGTGAACACCCCTGCCCCCCTGTTCCAGGAGGGGAAAAGCTGAGGCTCAGATGAGAAAGGAACCTGCACAGCAACACCCAGACTGAAAGGGGCAGAGGCAGGATTTGAACTCTGGTCTCTGGGGACCTGCTGCACACCAGCGCCTTCCATCCCAAGCATTTGAGTCACAGCGTGGGCCAGGCGGGACCCCGAGGTCCTTGCTAATGGGTCTCATGGCCGAGGAAATGGGGCGCTCGGGAAAGACCCAAAGTTCCCCGTGTGCTCCCAGCCTGTACGGAAAAGCCACAGGGCAGGTGCCGGGTTCAGGCTGGCCCTGCTGTGCACAGGCGTGTAAACACGTGTGTGCACGCGTGTGCACGGCAGGTGGTGTACTGTTTGCTCCCGCCGTCTGGACAGCTTTCGGGCTTTTCGTGGTCAGGTGTTCTAGAAGGGCCCGAGTCTGTTCGGCTGCCGCAGTGGGGAGGTGACCTCTGCCCGCGGCGAGCCCGTCCCCGAATCGCCCTCCAAGGGGCAAACTGCCCGTGGGACTGGGGGCACCTGCGACGCGAGGTCACCCGCGGACTCCCCTCGGATGTCTGTGAGCGCCGGGAGGGGGCGACAGGAGCCCGCCCGCGCAGCCTGGCCACGCCGGCCGCAGGGGCTCACGTCCGCGGGAGCGCGCTCCAGGCCCTCCGGCCTGCCCGAGCCGCAGACCTGTGCCACGGACGCGGGACACGCGGGACGGGGCGACGGGCGTGGCGCGGGCACCGCCAGGTTGCAGCGCGCAGTGCGGGTCCCTGCCAGGGCCGCAGTGAGTCACCGCCTCCGCCACCCGCCGGTCCCTGCCAGGCACTCTGAGCCACCTCGGAGCTGCGGGCCGGGCAGAGCCTCCCGCGGGCTTCAGGGGACCAGGTCCTGCCCTCGGGCCGGTGTCAGAGAAATCATGGAACAGCCCAGCTTCCCTTTGAAGGAAGGCCCGATACCCCGGCTTGCCTGGCACGCTCCCACTCCCCTCACACGACCAGCCCAGAACCCCCCGGAGCTCCCAGACCCCGGCTCCTTCCACAGTCCGACCTCAGGACATTTGCACTTGCTGTGCCTTCAGTCAGGAGGCTGTCTCAGGTGTCTCCCGCTCGCCACTTCCTCTGGGAAGCTCCCCTCGACTATTCTGTCTAGAATACTGTCCCAGTAGGTTTCTTCTCCTCCTCTGACCACTGTGTTTATAAGGCCTTGGTGCAGTGACATATGCTTGATTACTTCCTCTCTGTACCCCGCTGAGGGTCACTTCCGGGAGGACGGAGATCGCATCTGTGTTCGTTATTGCTTCCGAGACTAGAACGGGGCCTGGCACACTAGATGCCCAATTAAGAGAGAGCGAACCCATGTTGGACAAACATTGGTAGAGAGTCAATCAGAGTCATGAACTTCAGGAGGGCGTGGTGGCATGTGCCTGCAATCCCAGGACTCCAAGAGGCTGAGGCAGGAGGATCGCACGTTTGGGCTCAACCGGGACAACTCAGTGACTTAGCAAAGCCATGTTTTAAAATTTAAAAATAAGGGCTGCAGATGGAGCTCGGTAGGCTGAGTGTGGACCTGGAGTGTACCGTGGGCACAACAGTGCCCCCTGGTGGCGGCGAGGAGCATTAACCGAAGGCAGGAAGCCGCTCTTGGTCTCTGTGTGCCTCAGTTTCCTCACATACAGAATGGGGCCCCCTGTGCCTGTGGGAGAGCCGGGCCTGGCAGGAGCTGGGTGGGGTGGGGAGGGCTGGGCGTGCCAGGCGTCCCGCAGGTCAGGCGCCCCGGAAATCGTGCCCCGTCCCCCTCCCCGTGAGAGGCATGGCCCCTTTCTGAGGTCAGCGGCCGAGCTCGGAACTTGCAGGCTGGGCCGGGGAGTCCCCGTGACTGGAGCTGAGATCGGGGCTCGGGGGACCGGTGTCCCCAGTCGATAAGGCTCGGGATGCCACTGCCCCTTCCTCTCCTGGACTCCCCGCCGGGTAACCCAAATGCTCAACAGCTTAAAGCACACATTTGTCTGAGAAGTGCTTGAGCTCTGTGCTGTAAAATGGAGCCTCTCAGAAGCCCTGCAGTCAGGGCCCCTCAGGTCCCTGCGAGCCCTAGGCGCTGTGCGGGCAGATGGGCATGAGCTATGCCGTAGAACAATGGCAAACTTGCCAGCAACAGCAAGGCCGGGGGATGACCTGGTGCTGGGGCTCGGGGGAGTTCCCGGGACAGCCGGGCCTCATCTGAAGCTATGGGGGATACACCCATCTGGGCTCCCCCCGAGTGCCGTCGGCCCCTCACTGGCTGGGGGCTGGACTGTGCAGGGTGAGAGCTCCTGGCGGAGGTTCAAGAGCCCGAGTGGGCTGTGCGGAGGCTGACTTGAGCAAACGCGGGTGTGGGCTGCAGGTCCTTCTCACCCTTCTGGCGCAGTGAAACCCGCAGCCAGGATGAGCGCGGAACTGGAGGGCGCCCTCGGCCCAGCAGCGCCCCCTGGTGGCGGCAAGGAGCATTGCCCGAAGGCAGGCTCAGGTGCAGGGAGAGACTGGCCTGGGGGACCCCCAGAACCCCAGGGATCTCCGACGGTGAGAGGGTGAAAAGTAGGAAGGAGGAGGAGGCAGGCTTCCAGCTACTGAGGGTAGTACGACTTTATTCACAATGGGCCGCGGTGGGCCGACCCCTGCACGCCTATCCCGTGCGACGCGTTCTTTCTCCTCTGGACTCATCGCGGAGTTGCCGTTCCTCCCTTTGTGTTAACGGAGACATTCATTATCCTCTTCTCCCTGTGGCCGCGTGAAAGTCGGTCTCAGATCTGCTTAGCTCGTTCGCTTTTGCTGAGTCCTTCTCGGTGCAGCCATGTCGGTGCGTCTGTGAATACGCACACGCACACACTCAGGAATGTACTATTTGTGGTTGTAAAACTGAAGTCGCTCATCTGCTTAGAGAGTCTGGAAAAGTTTAAAAATATCAAATAGTATCTGCTGGCGTTGTCTAACAAGACACATCACTTCCTGCCCGCCCCCCCTCCCCAGTCTGGCCACAGCCTTGCGACACCAGGCGCAAGCTGGCATCTGGATTTTCCACTAGACAGTCCCAGTCAGCTCGGAGATTGTCCTGCCTCAGAGGTCCAGCCAAGTCCGGGGCCTCAGGGCCAGGGCTGGGAGAGACGCCGACGGCAGTTTGGGGAATCTGTGGGATTCCCCCCCACACGGTTCTCTGACCCTCTCTAGACAGACCTGCCCTGCATCTAGGAGGAGTTTTAGAAAATCTTTCAGCAGAGTTTCAGCTGTGCTGAGTAGCACAGTACTCTGTGCTGTTGGGTATTTGAAAATAATGGAGTAATGGACAGAGGCAGGAAAGGGGTGTGGGGTCGTGTGAGGATTCAATGAGAATCCATGGAGGGATCTACCGCAGGGACTTGCCTACTGCAGCCAGTGGGGGGGCGTTATTTCTTGGGCCTGATGGTGGAACCTCGAGTCTGCACGGCTGCCACAGGAAGGAAGTAGGGGCAAGACAGAGGAGAGGATGGGCCGGCCCTGCAGCCCCAGGGACAAGCTGCTGGGACCTCACAGCACCTCCAAGCTCGCACCCATGAGGACCCACTCAGGAGCTGCCGGAAGTGCTGTCTTCATGGGGAGCTGGCTGCAGGGGTCACTGTGCCCACCTGCCTGGCACCCAGCATTAGGACTTTGCTGCTTCACTTCTGTCTTCCCTGTCACTCCCAAAATGTGACCATTCTAGCCAGGCACTGAGCAGGGACAGGAATTCTAGGAGTCCCGTTTAGCTGAGTCCACGTGAGCCACATCCACCAGTGGTTACTCTGAAAGGTGGCAGTGAGAAGACTGATCAGGGCTTTTGTCAGAACCATCAGGCCTAACTTTCAGTTGAAATACTGGCCTTGAGCACGTCCATGAGAAAAGGTTAGGATTTAGGACTCAGAAAACCTAGTCTCAGTTACGAGGTGTCCTCCTTAGAGCCAGGTACTCAGTCGCTCTGACGTTGCACTGCACTGGCTAAACGTGGGGTGAAAACACTTGCTCCATAGGACAACAGAGAAGAGGTCCGGCACAGTGACTGCGCAGACTCGGTGCTCAGTGTGTCCAACAGCCGCGGACCCAGACCTGTGACAGCGCCACATGCTGGGCTGTTCTCAGAACGCACCAGGCCTTTGGCATCTCTCCAAACTGACCTCCCAGAAGTTGGGGGGGAGGGCTGATGAAATGACGGATGGGGATGGGTAGGTGGTGGACGGACAGAAGGACGGACGGACGGATGGGTGGATGGATGGACGGACAGATGATGGATGGATGAATGGACAGACAGACAGATGGACGGATGATGGATGGATGGACTAGATCCGAGTGTGATGCGGAGCAGCACGATCGCTCCTGCCCTTTCCGCCACAGCCCGCACACTGCCCAGCCAGCCGGGTGTTCCAGGACTGCAGGGAGCAGGGCGTTTGTGTTCAGCAGGTGCCACCTTTCCTCTGGCTCCTGCCCTCCTGGAGTGGCAGGGGGAGTGCAGAGTCCCCAGGCTGCCTCGACCTGTCCCCTCCAGTAGTCACTGGGCAGGAGGATGACGTCTGCTAAGTGCCCACACCAGCCTAGGCCTAGAAACGAGGTCACCGGAACACGGCTGCTCTCTGTCACTTGTGTTCCGGGAGGCCACTGAAGATGGCCAGGGACGCTCCATGCCCACGCCAAGTAGGGGCAACTCTGTCACCCAAGTGACACACCGGTGGCCAGGACGTCTGAGGTGAAGCGGCACAGCTCCATCCCGTTCTGGGGGAGCCAGCCGCCACGTGCGAGATGCCCAGCCCCAGGCGCCCCCCAGGGAGCCCTGCCCAGCCCCGTCCGGCTGTCCAGATCAGCTGTCCCCAGTGCTCGAGACTCAGAAAGTTGCTGTTTGTTGTCCGAAGCCATTACGTTTCTGGAGTAGTTTATGTTCAGTCACTGACGGCTAATACCTGGGTAGAGGTGGGCAGTACCTCAGGTCAGCAAAACAGGCAGCAGGTGGGACGGAGGGTAAGAGCCGGGGAGGAAGGGACGGGGCGGCAGTGGGGGCGCGAGGCCGTCAGGGAAGCCCCCCGGAGCAGGCTGCAGCTGCGTGGAGAGAGGCGCGCAGGCTGAGCAGTGACGGAGAGCTGAGACGACGGCCTCAGGGCCGGGCTGAGGGTGGAGGAGGCTCAGGAAAGAGGCCTTGGGGCCGACAGTTCAAGAAGTGGCCGGAGGTGTGGGGCTCCCTGAGGAGATGGGGTGGTCAGACAGGCTGGGGCTCAGTCAGGCCTCCCCAGAGGGGCAGACATGGGGACCACACCTGCGGGAGGAGCGGGGACTGAGGCCCACAGGGCTCAGACGACACACCCACCTAAAGCCACGGCGTTAGGTCAAGGCCGAGCTGGAATTTAAAGCTGAGTCAGGGACCCGCAGAGGCCACTGCTCGCCCAGGCTGGAGCTCGGACCATCCGGGACCCCCACGGCCCCTGGACTGGAACTGGGGATGGGTCCGAGGCTCTGAGAAGGGGCTGGGGGAAGTACCCAGCCCCAGGGCAGAGCAGCCCCTGGGAGGTGCCCTGGGCACCCCCATCCTGCCCCCACAGAGGCCTGTGAGTCACTGCGGTGCGCATCTGGGACGTGCCATCCCCGGGGACCACAGACCCCGCAAGGGGCTCGTGGCCCAGTGGGCGGGAAAGCGCTGCAGCTGGCGCTACCCTGGCACCCAGTGGCGTCCTCCCGCCCCACACTTGCCCCACATTCGCCGTGGCCGCCTGCCAACCCAGTGGAGCCAAGACGTTGGCTTTGTAAAAAGCTAGCAAAGCAATTTTTGTGAAATCCGAGGCCCAGACAGGAGATTTTCCTGCTTTCACCTCGCAGGTGGTGAAAGCAGCAGCCTAGGTGACCCTGCTGAACGTGTGTGTATGTCGTCTCTGGGTCTTTGATATTCGTCGCAGTGAACGGGCCTCTGTTATGGCCACGTTCCTAGTGAGGAAACTGAGGCACCGCCGGGCTACATAACTTGACCAAGTGGGTCGACCCTGTGACTTGGCACACTGTAGAGCGGTACTCCTAGGGAGCTTGGGGGTTAATTCCAGATCACGTGCAGGTTTTCATCTTAATCAGAGGCCCCTAGGTTTATAGATGGGTTTTTAGTTAATAGGATTGGCATAAATAAACATAGACCAAGTGGTAAACGCTCCTGCACTGTACCCTTCTTCATGGACACAGCCCAGTTTTGTTTACTGTGGCATCGTGTCTGATCCAAGACCCCAACACCACCTGCCTTGTTTACAGCTGGAAGTGGCCAGTGAGACGTCAAATTGAAGTCACCAGGAGGGGCCTCTGAAAAGGCTCTTTACAAGTTTACTCACTCACTCACTGCAAGTTGGCCCCTTCTAGTTCTCCCCTCTTTTGACTCCTTTTTCCTGCCTGGAATGCCAATGTAATGGCTGGAGCTCTGGCAACCATCTCAGGCCCTAGTTCGTCCTGGAGCGTGGCAGCTGTGTGTCTGGCTGGTGGAGCACACCTGGGTGTGCATAACACCATTACCCCCAGGCCAGGGCTTCCTTCCACACAAGAGGCCTCCGTGCCTCATCGTTAGAGCTGAATTTAACTGTAGATGGCAGTGTGTGTCAAGCCGTCAGCACCTGGAGGTGAGGATGAGCTCCTGGTGGGGGCAGGCTCTGGGCCACATCTGGCAGTTCAGACCAATGACTCCATCTCCCTTCTCACAGCGTGTGGGGAGGATGGACAAGTTTACACACTCGAGCACGTGGAACATGCCTGTCGTGCCCTGTGGGAGACGCCCTGTAAGTGCCATCTGTGACTCCTGTACACAGGTGGTGGGACAATATGTCCAGGTTTCCTCTGTAGCCTTGGAGGGGGCAGGGATTTGAATTCAGACAAGATTCTGTTGTGAAAATAAAGTCAGATTTAGCTCAGTGGTTCTGGAATCTGCCTGGCAAGAGCAAGGTCTAGCGTTCAATCCTTGGTAATCACACACCAGTGCCAGGCATGGCAGCTCACGCCTGTAATCCCAGCACTTGGGAGGCAGAGGCAGGAGGATTGCCACAAGTTCGAGGCTGGCCTGGGCTACTTAGTGAGTTCAAAGCCAGTCTGAACTACACAGTGAAACCCTGCCTCAAAAAAGAAAGAAAGAAAGTCAGATACTCTTCAATTGATCTACTATAAGCTCTGTTTTTATGTACAGTTCTGTGTCCTGTAATATTACATATATTAAGTAACTAATATAGGACTAGTATTTCAACTAGTCAAGTCATATTCAACTTTTAAGACATAAGTTGGGTGCAGTGGTGCATACCTGTTAACCCAGTGACCCAGGAAGCTGAGGCAGGAGGATCTCAAGTTCAAGGCCAATCTGAGCAACTTGGCAAGAGCCTGACTTAAAATTTAAGAATTTAATAGAGGGCTGGGATTTGTAGCTTAGTGGTAGAGCACTTGCTCAGCACACGTGAGCACTAGGATTAGATCCCAACACACAAAAGTAAATAGATAGACAGACAGCCCTACAGTGCACTTAGGCAGAGAGCAAGGGCCAGGTGGAGGATGTCAGAGGGCACAGGGCCAGGGACATGGGATGAGTCACGTGTCTCATCTGTCAGGCAGGGTCAGAAGATGGACCTAGCTGGGGGGGGGTGCAGAAATAAATGGAATTTTCCATCAGGATCCGTGGAATAAGAAACAAAACTCACATCACACACACACACAAGCAACCGCTGGGCTTTCCACATGGGAAACACATATGGGACACGTATGACGGCCGTGCTCTTCATATATGTCATCTCCATGCTGCGGGTTCTGTTGAGCCGCTGGCGACACGGAGCCAGCGCTCACTAGGGGAAGTGTCTCCTCCTCGTCCCTCCCATGGGAAGAAGCAGCTACTGACAGGAAACCGGTGGCTCTGGCTGTGAGCTCAGCGCTGCCAGCTGCGGCCACAGCACATCACGTCTGCGTCTGCTGCCATCTGGAAATGCCACCCTCCTGAGGACTGGCATCCCCCCAAGCCAGGCCACCGCACCGGGACGCCTCTGGGAGAAGCAACCCAGGCCTGTGCGTGTGACATCATCGGGGTCTGGGGCTGTCTCGCCGCGGCACATGTGGATTTCGGGGTCAGTGCTAACAGGGACAGCGACATACTTGTGGCCTGGCGTCATCCCCGCGCTGGGCCAGGCCGCTCGCTCTCCTCTGGGTTTCAGGGCCTGACGTGGTGCGAACTTCCTGTCAGTCACTCGGGGGCTTTAGGCTGCAGACCTGACGGGTCGTGTGTGGGACCATGGGGAGCGGCTTGTACTCGGGGACATCGGGCAGCAACCAGGAGTTCTGGTTACACGGGCAGAGGGCAGGGTGACTCTGAAGGGCACAGGATGAGGCTGCCCCAGAGAAACGTCCACCCGAGGGTCGGGAGTCCCCAGCTGGAAACTGACCTCGCTTCACCTCCTCTAGTGCGCAGAGTCTGCTGCCTCCTCGGTGCCAGGCCGAGGCCTGGAGCGTTGGCTCCGGTGGGACCTGAGGGCTCGATCCACAAGACTCACATTCTGGGGGAGAAACCGGGTTTTAACACTGGCGGCAAATAAGTACCATTCCCAAAATCACCTCAGGTGACTCAGGTGCCACAGGGACCCGGGCCACACCCTGCCCTGGCACAGGCTTCCGTGCACCAGGCCTTTGGGAGCTGGCACCAGCTCAGCTGTCATGAGTCCTCATTTCCTCATGGCCAGGCAAGGTCGCTGCTCGGTGCCTGTGTCTTCACCTGTGACAAGGACCCTCCCTGGGGGACAGCGGGGCCCCCGGAGGGGACACCTGGAGCTGGACCATACCTGGCCCTGCTGGTCTCGGGTTGCCATGGAGATTCCATGTGAGGATGAGCCCAGGGCCGCCTCTGTCCACGCAACCACACCTGAGCAGTGCGCACAGTGAGGAGCGGCCGCGTCGCCAGGAGAGAAGCTAAGTGTGAGAGACTGTAACCGCTCAGCCGCCCTCCGCACGTGACAGCTGGCCCGTCCACCGCTTCCTTTGCAGGAGCAGACCCAGCCCCGCGCTGTCGCTCACCGGCTCCCCAAGGGCAGCGCCCCCTGCCGGCAGAGCCCAGCCACTGCTCCTGGTCTCGGAGCAGAGAACTCTCGAAGTTCCTACCGTGAGGCTCCACGAACCTGCATGTCACAGGGCTTGTCCACACTTCCAGGAGATGTAGCCCAAGGGTGTCCCCAAAGGGCTTGCCAGGGTTCCAGTTGGGGGTGGAGCTGTGTTAAACTCACTTTGTTTTGATCAAACAAAAAAATGGTACAAACACTGACCTCTGACACTGAATTCTGCTAATCACAGAAACGAAAGCTTCATCCCCCTGGTCCAGCACATCACACTGTCCCCACCTCCCGCCCTCTCCCCCCCGCCCCCAGCCAAGGAATTAACTTTCCACAACACTCATAACTGCTGTAGTTATTTCTATCTATACAAAAGTATCAGGGCCGTTTCCTCTGCACTTCCTGTCCTAGTCTGTGCCATTAAAACAGAGCTTTGACTTTAATGAAGCCTAAGTGTCTAAATTTAATAGGGCTGCATCTGTTAAAAATTTCAGATGATGAACTCTGCTTCGGATTTCCATTTACAACTGCTTCTATCTGTTAAGATTAGATTTCAATAAATATAACAGAATTTTTAAATTATGACTTACCTAAGATAAAAATTTATTATCACAAAAATATCATCAGATATCTAGATGTCTCTCTTTCTCTTCTACCATCCTCAGAGGTGATATTATGATTCGAGGTGGCTGCTGCAAATCCAGCCAATCTCATCTACATTCCAGGCTGACAGCCAGTCTTTTGTAGCCTGATAGCCTTCTAGCTTCCTTTTTACAGAATCTTCTTTTCAATATGTGACTAAACTTCTTTTTATATTCATAGATCACACCTAGTTACATAGCTGTGTGGCTATGTACATAGCTGCAAGAGATCCTGGGAAATGTAGTTTTTGGACACTGGCTGTCACTCAATAGCTTCTGTTGATCTCAGACAGGTAATGTGACTGTTAGCCCTGGAGTAGAGTTCTGACTCCTCAGAACAGTGCTAGGGACAAAGGCTCCCCTTTGTCTTCTCCCATCACCTACTGCCCCCGAGTCATTATTTGACCTTGGGGTAGAAAGGACTTACTGGTTTTAGGTAATAATTGAAAGGATTGAGCTGCTGTGTGCCCAGGCTGGGCTCCAACTCAAAATCCTCCTGCCTCAGCCTCCTAGCATGCTGAGATTACAAGGTATGAGCCACCACACTCGAGGCCAGTAGAGGATTAGTTACACAGCTGATGATCATGGTACTTGCCACTGGTAGTAACTGGTACGTTGAGACAAGGGTTTCACAAGTTGAGACATAATTTCAGTGAGAGAAAAGCATGGCAGCAGGACCCGCAGCTGGGCGCGGCCTCCTGCAGAGGCCTCTCCCCCGGTTTAACATTCTACTTGTGCTGTCTTAGAAGCCTTAGTAACTATTGCTTTGATCTTGGGCTTTGTAAGTGAGGCCTGGTGGGCCGCAGGAGCGTGCAAGGGGAGGAGGAGAGCGGCGTGACACTCAAGTGCCCTGTCTCTGGCACCTCCTTTTCTGTGGTTTGAGAATTTCCAGCGGGGGGAGCTGGGAAGACTGGAGCATCAAGAATGGAGCTGAGTGGACGGGAGCTGAGTGGGTGGGGGCTGAGTGGACGGGGGGCGGGGCTGAGTGGGCGGGGCTGAGTGGGCGGGGCCAGGGCCGACCCAGCTGTCCTGAGAGCAGGGAGAAATGGCAGACAGGGACCCTTTCCCGCCCTGCTACCTGCCTGTCACCAGGCAGCTGCCCTGATCGTGGGGACTTGGTGGAAGGACAGGCATGAGGCAGGTAGCAGGACGCTTTCCGTTACCGTCACCGGTGAGTGACAGTAAGGCAGGAGGCGCCTCCTACATGCAGCAGGAAGTACCCCCCCCCATCTCTGACTCCCCCGGGAGAACTGCGCCCCTGAGCCGCGTTCTAACTCCGGAATCCCGGTGCTGATGCTACAACAGCTGCACTATGGATTAAATACTCTTTCGTTTGTATTTTAAATTGAGATCATACCACTGAACAATGAATAGTAAAAAATCATTGCTGGTACCTTTAAAAAAATTAATATTTCCTTGCTTAGGACGACATTAAATAGCAAAAGAATATTTGCCCTGCTTCTCCAACAAGGCCCTGTGCATTTCCTCTCACAGTGGCCCCACAGGTTCCGTCCTGTGTGGGATGGAAAGAAGCCAGGGAGGCCTGGAGCAGGGCGGAGCGGGGCTCAGGGTGGGCCTGGCGCTGGGCCCACAGCCCTGCTTTGCCGAGAGGAAGGAGCTGTGATTTGCTGCGCTCGGTCTGCTAATCAGGCTGCCGGGCGGCGTCCACAGTCAGTGAGACTATCACAATATTGTCTTTGGCTCCGGCTTCACCTTGAAGGTGAAGTTGGGGAGGCGGCGGCTGCCGAGCTTGCCCCTTGGGTCTCTCTGGAGGTGCCTGGGCACGAAGAAAGCTCATTTTTCTGCTCTTAAAAACAATCACCCCTTTCCTTCTCTTAGTCTTTTAAGTCAAAACTAGAAAGCATGACGGGCATAGGTTGGTCCTTCCTTTCCCAGGCCCTAGGAGAGGCTGTGGACAGAGTGTAGGACCCAGTTAATCTCCAAGAGCTGTATCTATCTATCTATTTATTTATTTATTACTTTTGAGAGAGAGTCTCGCTTTATAGTTCAGGGTGGCCTTGAACTCACTACGTAGCTCAAGCTGGCCTCAAACTCATGGCAATCCTCCTGCCTCAGCTTCCCAAGTACTGGGATTACAGGTGCACACCACCAGGCCTATCTGGGATCCATATTTGTGACCCCAGCACCAAGTCACTGCCAGGTGGCCCAGGGTGGCCCAGCACTGTTCCATTGATGACCATCACACCGACTCAGCTTCTTCAGGGACAAGGGTCACAGGACGCCCAGGGCGCCACCTTCTGACACCTTCTAGTGTCCCTCCCCGTGGGCTGGATGGAAGGTCCATGCCCTGGAGGGCCCTCAGCAATCAGGAAAAACATTGAGGGAACCCAGGGGTAAGGGAGGCGCGTCACAGGGCCCAGGACAGCTGGCAGCAGATGTCACCTTCTGCATGTCCAGGCGGGCAAGGCGTGGGACCTGGAGAACATCCTCTTACCCAGGCACTCAGCACATAAGCTGGCTGAGGCCATGCCAGGGAGGAGCCCAGCTCGAGCACTGTGCAGCTGTGCACCCGACTGGCAGCCCTGCCAAGGACGTGGCCTGACACTTGTGCCTCGCTGAGCCTGTTGCCCTCTGTGTAAGTTGGGGTTGGAAGGAATCACTTTGTCCCTCAGCTGCATTCCCACTGTGGGGCCAGGGGCTGGGTCCACCTCCGCTCCAGGTCTCCAGGTTCCTGGCTCGATCAAGCATTCATTCAGCTGGCATTGCCTTCACCAACTGGACACTGATTAATGGGGTCGTGAAAATTGAAAGGTCCTGTTTCCTACCCCTGGGGCTTCCTGCAGCCCCATCTGGGAGAAATGTAGTCAAGAAGCTGCCTCTGACACCCAAGGAGCTGACTACAAAGCCCAGGACCTTGAGCCTTTCCCAGAGATAAGAATATGGGGACATTTCTTCCAGCCAATTTTTGTTTGTGTGTGCGGCACTGAAGATTGAACCGGGGCCTCCACATTGATCCATGTCTCTGGCGCTTTGATAATTTTTGAGAAGAGGTTTTGCTAAGTTGCCCAGACTGGGCTTGAACTTGTAACCCTCCTGCCTCAGCCTCCCAGGGTGCTGGGATCACAGGTGAGCACTAGCATCTGGCATCTTTCAGCCAACTACAAGTGGGAGGTAAGGATATGTGAACTACACAGCCAGTAGGACATGCATGGCATGTTGACACATGACAGGTATTAGACCATGATTCAGGCTCATGGGTGACACCTCTGGGCAGTCTCGGTCATGTGGTCACCAGGTTTGGCTTCAAATCTCACCTTCATCACAGACCCTCCCCCCAGCTAAGCCTCAGTCTCCCCATCTGTGAAGTGGGGATGACACTGAGACTTGTTGTAGGGTTAGGTGGGACACTGAGCCTTACTCCTGCCCCACCTCGGGTCCCCGGCCCTCCGTAGTGCCATGGTTGGGGCGCAGGAAGCGGGAGAGGAGACTTGGCCCTTCCATAGCCAGGGAAAGGCAGGTCTCTGACTCCCTCACTGGTACAAGAGCTGCCCTGCCAGACCCTGTGCTCACAGTCGCCCCCTGGGGGTGAGACGCACTGCCTCACATGAGCCTGCACCTCATCCTTGCAGTTCTTGCTAGCGGCTCTGTCCTCAGGGCCTGAGCAGCCCTGAGAGGACAGCTCCCCACTCAGCTCTGCAGAGGGGGGTTTAGGGTGCCGGGGTGACAGGGACAGTGCTGGGGGCACTTCCTGTGCTCCAAGGGCAGGGCGACACAATGAAGCGACCCTTGGGCTTGCCAAACCCTCCGTAGCTCCTCGTCTGCCTGTAGAGCAACCCGGGTCTTCCCCGTGGTCACAGAGCCATGCAGGGCATTGTCCTGCGGCCCTGAGCCCTCTGCCCTCTCCTGCTCTGCGTCCCACGCAGAGCGGTTCTCCCTGGAGAGCAACGGCTGTCTCCCTCCCGCTGTCTTGCACCCAGGGCCTGCCCTGCCAGCCTTTGCTGCCTGTCCGTAGGAGATGGCCCCGCCATTCTCCCTTTCTCTGCCCGCAAAGTACTTTATCTGTAGCACCACGACCCTCCCTCCAGACATGAAACTCCACGACCCAGGGTACGATCTCTCCTGTTCAGTACTGTCTCCAGCTCCTACAATAGTACCTGGGACCTCAGTGTTGGACAGACAGACAGGCAGATGGACAGACAGATGGACGGACAGACGAATGGACGGACAGATAGGTGGATGGATGGATGGATGGATGGTGCGTGGGTGAAGAGATGTTTGGGTGCCGTGTGATCGGTGAAACAAGACACAACCTCGTACTGCCGACTTTGCACTGGCCCCAGCTATGAGTCACTGGCCCCAGCAGCAGTGACCCTGCATTCTGACTCCTTGTCCCTCTAAGCCTCAGTTTCCTCACCTGTGTGGGTCGTAGGCAGTGTGATGGCACCGTTAGTGCCTGGCCGTGGTGGACGCTCAGTGAAGAGGGATCCTTGCTGGTGGCTCTGGAGGAGGAGGTGGGGAAGGAGGAGCCCGAGCAGCCCACCTTCCGGGAAGACGCAGGGGCAAGACCCGCGCACCGTGGACCCGCCCGCAGAGCTTGGAGTCCAGGCTTTGCAGTGGGCGCCGGTCCGGACCCCGTTCCCATGGCAGGCCTCTGCTACACCTGTCTCCTTCCCTGTGGCTGGGACAGGAGTGCCCGTCTGAGCTTGTCTCCATGCATCCTACCTCTCCATCTTGGTCCAGGGCAGGGTGACAAGGCCTGTCTTGTCCCCTGGGGGCCAGCTCCTGCTTCTTTGATTACAGCACCTCTGGATTTTTAGGTTGGCCCGTGGACCCCCTGAGTAACCACACCTCCCGAAGCTTGTGTGGCCAAATAACCAGCTGAGAATGACAGGCTATGAGCAGATGTAGGTGACAGCCATGCCTGGCCTTCAAAGAGGGGACATCCTCTCCCTTGCCCTCTCTGCTGCCCAAGGGTACATCCAGATGACCCATCTCTAAGTCACGGCGCACCTTCAGGAAGGAACCACTTGGAAACAGCAGAGTGGCAAAGGGAGGAAGCCTGGCGCTGCCTGTCTGCCTCCGTGTCCACAGGCCTCTCCAGGGACGGCTCCGGGAGAGCCGGAAGTCGCCTCTCCGTGGAGCTGCTGTTTGGTGGGACTCGAAGGCAGCTGCTAAAACTGCACCCTAACTAATACCTTTGCAGCTACAGTGAGTGGTGAGGGAACTGAGTAGGACATCTGTGTGCCAGCACACAACACTGCAGGCCGGCACAGCTCAGGGGACTCTCTTTAGACTGGTAACCTGCCTCACACAGGGGAGAGAAAGAAGCCAGCCTCGATTAGAGGAGAGCACAGGACACTGGTCCCTCAGTGTCCACATGCCCCGTGTAAACAGTTGTCATCCCATATTGCTGAGGGAATAAAGACAGGGAAGATCTGCACATGTTCAATACAGTCACAGTTCTTTAAGTATTTTCCATCTGCGATTGGTTGGATCCAGGGACGTGCGATCCACAGAGAGGAAAGGCCGAGAGTAAGACGGGAATCGTAAAGGGAAACTGCTGTCGGTCTCGGTCACAGCTGTGCCGATCACTCCCCACCTGGCTGCAGGGCGGCCCTCTCAGGTGAAGGTGCAGAAATTTAAGACATTAAGTCCTGGACCAGGATCTCTCCAGCCAGGGCCTCAGGGACCGCTGCCACACCCCAGGCCTGCCATTGTGAGCAACAAAGCTGGCTGGGGTGCAGAAGGCAGGCGCCGGCCCCAGGAGAGATCGTGGTGCCACAGGATGCCAGGTGCCAGGAGAGATGCCCCACAAAGAGAGAAGCAGAAAGGGCACGTGTGTGGAGACTGTGATTCCCTAGTGCCCTCCACCTCCTCCATGAGAGGCCTTGACAGGGAGGGGTCCCAGGTGCACTGAGTGGAGGGGACTCCCCTGGGGCTCCCTCACTCCGTCCTCATCAGCGCCCCTGACTCAGGCTGTGTCGTCACGGAACAACTTTTCTGCAAAACAAAGCAAGAGGCCTGCGGTGTGCTGAGAGCAGCCACAAATGAGGGGCCTCTGAGCTGCTGAACTGCAGCCTCACGCTGCCTGTTTTTACAGAGAGGGGGGGGGAGACACAGGAGAGCCTCCCTGCAGGGCCCTGTCTCCGTCCCCTCCTGAGCCTTGCCAGGGTTCACTGAGGGCGGCAAAGTGCAGGTGTAGGAGCACCTGTCTCTGCCTCGGCCACAGCCATGTGAGCTCTGTGAGCGTCAGCTTCCAGGTGTGTGCAAAGGGCGGAGGGAGCAGCGCCCTCTCGGGGTCAGAGGACTCAGGAGCTGATACAGAGGAGCATCAGTACGGATGCGCCACGCCACCGACGACCGCTTTCACTACCTTTATGCTGTGCTGTGCGTCTCTGTGGCTTCCTACTGCTGCTGTAACAATTGGCCACGTACATAAGGGTGAGTGCTGGAGGTCTGCAGGCCAGAGCAAAGTCCACGGGTGAGAGGCTCCTTCTGGAGCTCGAGGTAAGAGTCTACATAAGGTTGTCAGGAAGCCAGTGGCGGTTAGAGAAACAAACCAACTGCATCCATTGTTACAAACCTAAAACAATGTTCAAAGAATATTATTAGGAACAGAATATTATTAGGAACCTAATAATAATATTATTATTAGGCCCTGGCTCTCGGTCTCCTATGAGACAATACAACGAAAGCTAATAAGAGCAAAGAAAGAGATGAAACTTAGAAAGAAAGCTGGATCTTGGACTGATCAAAACTTCCCTGGACAACAAAGACAAAGGGTACCAAGGACAAGCTCAGGAAGAATGTGAACAGACTATGCCCTGAAGATTTGCAGTGATAGAGCATGAGGCATCCAACGATAGTGGGTATCAGCCCAGGCTGCAAAAGGGAGCTGCTGCTCACGAGAACAAACAGCTACCAGGCTTGGGTTGCAATTAACTGGCAACCCACTGGGTCAGTGAGAAGCCATGATTCAGGGGAAAGGTTTTAACTGGGGTCACGCTGACCTCAGCTGCAGGTAACTCAGCAGAGCCCTGGCACTTCACAGACCAGGGCCACAGAGGGAGGAGTTGTACCCATCCAGTCTATCATCCAACATGTCCATTGGAGTCATGCAGGGCTTTGGTCTGATTCTAATATAAAGCAACATAGTCGAAATATGGGAAGCATGAAGCAGGCGCTGCTCACAGCCCACTGGTGGTGGGTAGGGATGTCTGCTGCAGCACACAGGACATTTGGTAGAAACAAACATCACAGAAGAGAGAAATCAACATGGAAAAATGGAGTAGTTTACTCTATAATAAGCAGAAATAGTTCTGGGGAAATAAATACAAAATCGCTTTCGTTCAAGTTTGTGGCTGTGGCAGGACTTGAGATACTGTAACATCAATAAAACAAGAAGAGGTTGCTGTGCCAATAGAGCAAGCAGCGAGGAAAGAATCTTGACAAGAAAGCTCTTGACAACAGTGAGAACTATGGTTATACTAGACAAATTCAATGAAGGGACTCAAAGCAGGTAACAATAAAGTTATTTGAAAGGTAGAACTGAAAGAACCTTACTGAGTGGCTAAGACTGAAAAGTGGAAAAGTTGGGACAGTGAGAATAAACTCAGGAGCTCCAACCTCTGTTTAACAAGACTCTCAAAAGAAGAGAAGAAAGAGAAGGTGGGAAAAAAAAATAACAAAGACACAAGGAGACCATTTCTTTGCATGTCCTAACTCGAGTCTTTTAATTACAGAGTTCCACTTGGTGCCAACAGCAGTGTGATTATAAGAATAGAGCCCTCCCCCCCCCCGCATTTGGAAATAATAATATACAAAGTAGCCAACCACAAGAGATTGAAAATCACCCAGGTTTGTCATTTACCCTGATGCTGTATGATAATGAAAATGCATCTTCTGTGTCCAAAATAATGATACTCTTAGGCATTCGGGTATTCGGAAGTTCACAAATCATACACTGTGTATGAGAAAGTGACTCAACGTATGTCAGTGTCCCCAGCCCATAAAAATAAAACAACTAAAGAAGAGGGTGGCATGAGCATTTTTGCGGGTGGTGAAGGACCTGAGAAAGAACCTGCTGAGTCTGGCAGTATCATCTTGGTCCACCCAAAGGGACCATCAGCGTCGAATCCCTCACACTCTGGTGCCTTTCCACACTCCCTTCCAGCTGCGCCTTAGGGCCAAGTCCTTCAGCCTTCTACTGCCCTGGGGAGTTGCTGGCTTTTACCCACAAGCCGAGTACGGACTCAGACTGCTAGGCTGCATCGCCATGCTCCTTACCGAGCGTGAGTCACCACAGCCAGCCGCCCTGCTATCTTGGGGAACCGGAGATCCCCCTAATTCCCTCCAGCTGCATCTCTGCAGGGCTGAGGTCATCTGTTCTGGCGCGGGAGCAAGCAGGCCTTGTTGTGTCTTTGTTTCATTCAAATGGTTTGGGCGATGACTCACTCTACTTCTCCTCTCTTGCTTTTAAAACCAGGGCACTGTCTGGGAGTCATTTTTGATTAGACATTGACCTCAGAATTATGCTCGCATCATTTTGAAAACATCTTCCAACACCACAGAAATCGACTCCGATGGAGCAAGGACACTGAGTGGATGGTGGCCAGGACCGGGTGTGTGCTTGCTGTAGCCGGGCGGGGACAAAGGTCTTCCCATGGGCTCCGGGACTGCTGGCCTGAGTCAGTGAGGATGCAAGCGTCTCAGAGCTCTGGACACTTGTGTGACCAGGGCCCGCAGTGCAGATGATGATAACGATTGTCACCCCTGTCTTCATCGTCACCGTCATCAGTTCTTACAGAGCACTCAATCTGGACCACACCATTTCTAAGGGAGTCAAGTCAGGTGATCTCATTCTGCTACCACAGCACCTACCAGGCAGGTACCCTTGGTGCTGTGGGTCTGAGTGGCATGTCAGGTACCTCCCAGGAGCGGGAAAGACCTGGTGGGAGGCCATGCCCCTGGCCCACCCGGTATCGGACCATCTAGCTTTGGAGTCAGAAGGTCTCATGGGAACAGCAACTCCCAGAGGCCGGATGCTGTCCTGGGACAGAAGGTGTGACTCTGTGAGAGTAGAGATTGAGGTCGGAGATCGTGAGCAGGGTGCCAGGACTCAGTGGTACCTGGGAAAGGGCAGTAGGAGGCAGGCAACTGGCCATGATGGGGTGTGGGGGGGTAGGCAGCAGAAAGTTGTGGTTTGCTAAGGGCAGTGCTGTCTGGTTATTTGGAACACCTCCGCCGTGTGCCTGACGTGGGAGAGCTGGAGGAAGGCTCTGTTCATCTCTCCAGAGATAAGGCCAGGGAGGGGCAGTGCTTCCTGCCGGAGGTGGAAGGAACACAGCCGGGGGGAGGGAACAGGGGTACAGGAGGGCGAGCTCCCCGCGGGAAGGGGCTTCGGAGTGGAGCAGGCTGGGGACCGGGCCCCAGGTGCCGAGGGTAGGAAGCGGCTCCACTTCGGAACAGTGTGTTGAGGGCTGAGATCTGGGAAGCGAGATTCCAGTGTTGGCTGTGAGAACGGTGGGTCCAGCTGTCACAGCAGTGGTGACGCTTATAGAGAGTGAGGTAGTGCATCCCGACGATGCCAGCACTCAGGAGGCCGAGGCAGGAAGAGCCAGGCCAGCCCAGATCACACACAGCGAGACCTTGTCTCAAATGGGGGAAAGTGGGGCACATGTGGGGTCTGGAAAGGCCGCTGCTCTGAAGCCAGAGGTCGGCGTCTCATAGCTCTGGCAACTCCTATCCTTGTGTGGGGTTTTGCGGAGTGACAAACCATCTGTGGGTGGTAGGCGTACAGGCTGGGCATCCTTGATCCAGAAATCTGAAATCCAAAATGCTCCACAATCTGAAGCCTTTTGAGCACTAATATGACACCATAGGTGGAAAATTCCACACTGTGAAGTTCAGTTTCTTGGGCAAAAATTATTATAAAGACAATATATGACATTCAGACTATGTGCATAACAGATTACCAGGAAAACACGCCGCATCTGAAACCCTCTGTCCCAGGCATGGTGTGTAGGAATCACTCCACCTGTGTCGATTCCAAGGGCTTCCAGCCCAAGGTCTGCAAGCCTGAAAGTGCACAATTCTCTCGCGTTCTGGGTGGCAGGAGACTGCACGGTCCAGAGGTCAGCAGTCCTGAGTCACAGTCCACAGAGCCCGCTCCTCCCTCACCTCCTGCTGCTCCAGGGCCTCCAGGCCCCCAGCTGCCAGAAGCAGAGTGGCAGCCTCTGCTCTGACCCACGTGGCTTTCTCCTTATAAGGACACTGTCATTTGGAGCCCAGCGGCATAGTGCAGCATGAGCTTCTCATTGACTATTACATCTGCAAAGAACTTTTTTCTAAACAAAGCCATGCTCCTAGGTCCCAAGAGGAGGTGAAG
Organism: Petromus typicus; assembly: GCA_004026965.1. NCBI lineage: Eukaryota > Metazoa > Chordata > Mammalia > Rodentia > Petromuridae > Petromus > Petromus typicus. Next base: position 67,535 of record PVIR01002828.1, read on the forward strand.
TGGGGGTGAGAAGGGGTCCCCACCATTCCACCCGCCTCTCCCCAAGTGGGAACAGAAATCCGGTGTCTTGGTTTTCATTCGCTCCGCTGTCCCTGAAGGAATACCTGTGTGTGGGCACGGCCCCCTCTGCGGGGCGGTGGCAGGAGCTCCAGCCAGGGAGGCGTGTGGGGCTCGGAAGCCGGGACAGACAGGCTGAGGGCCAGCTGCAAGACGGTCCCCTCTGTGCTCCTTCACGTCCGCAGGCCAGGGCTTCGCAGGCATGGACGCAGGGCACCAGACACCAGAGTGGAGGGGTCCCACATGCTGCCTGCCCTCGGGCCTGAAGATGGAGGAAGAGAGTGGGGATGATGAGACAGAGATGGGGGGACGGTGGCACCCTGAAAACCTGTCACTCCTTCCGGGGAGCTCGGCTCCAGCTCACAGTCACTGAGACGGTCACCGGAGAGAACAGCACGTCATCTGCGTTCTCCAAAAGGAAATGGAAATGCCAAATATTCTGAGAAAGTTTCTGAATTGCTCATGGTTTAGAAAATGAAGAAAAGATAAAGAAAGAAAAAAAGCTCCACTGTAGATGAAACCAAGCCTATCTGTGAGGCAAGCACAGCCCTTGGGCTGAGCTCACAGGAGCTGAGTATGCAGCCTCCTGGCATGGTGCACACGCAGGGAGGGAACGGCTGAGGTAAGGCTTATGGGGTGACGGTGAGGCGTGTGAGCTGTGTGGGGCAGCTGTACCCTGCACGCCAGAAGGGTCTCGGTAGCCTGTGACACGGGTGCTCTTCCCTGTCCACAGGCCGTGTCCAGCCTCCCCTAATCCGCCATAGCCTCCTCTCTCCCTTCCACAGCAGGCTCTAAATTCTGACACACAGGGCCGGGGATTTAGCTCAGTGGTTCCGGCACCTGTCTTGCAAGCGCAAGGACCTGGGTTCGATCCTCAGTGACCACATACAATACTGGGCATGGAGACTCACCCCAGCAGCAATCAGCACCACATTCCACAGTGCCGGGCATGGTGGCTCACGCCTGTCATCCCAGCACTCGGGAGGCAGAGGCAGGAGGATCGCTGTGATGTGAGTTGGAGGCTGAGCTCAGGGCCAGCCTGAACTACAAAGCGAGACCCTGTCTCAAAAACCTAAAAAAAATAAATAAAATTTTAAAAATAAATAAATAAATAAAATAAATTCTGACCCACAGACTCCTCCACCAAGTGTCCCTGGCACCGCACGCCCCACAAGGGAGGGACCTCACCATCCTCGGAACCTCCAGTGTATTTTGTTTTCCTGAGTCTTATTTACTTAGCAATTGTTTGTTCAGTGTCTGCTCTGTGCCAGGCAGTGTGGGGAGGGTGGCTCTGGAGACACGGGACAACCCCAGGAGTGCAGGGGGACAGTCCCTGTCCCCATGGCTGGAGGCCAGCAGAGCTGGGGCAGCGGGGGTCAATGACCACACTGCACATGGTAATCCACTTGTCACGATTTCCAGGAAAAGCCCTGTGACCACACGGGCCAGGTCAGGAGGCGGCGGGGAGAGCTGAGCTCTCAGCGTGCGCCTGAGTTACCCTGAAGGCATCCGGATCCGTCCAGGGGGCAGCGACCCTTGGGAAGTGTTGTGCTTTCTGGGTGGCAGGAGACTGCGGAGGTGGGAGAACGGGGAGTGGGCTGTGACCAGGTAGGGAGAAGGGGGCAACATCCTGGGATTCAGAAAGAGCAAAAAGAACCTGGCTGTCCATTGCCTCAACTTCCCTCAGGAGACTGAAGCCTCTGGCGTCGGAGACAGGCTCTTTCCTGGGTGACCCGAAGCAGACACAGAGAAATCGGGCCCAGGTGGGAGCCTTTGTGGCAGTGTGGGCAGGTTGCTTATGTCCCCTGTGCCTCAGTTTCTTTGTGCATAAAATGGGTCAGCAGCAGCAGATTGACATCCGAGTCACCTGAGGCTTCGAGGGGTCTGAAAGGGCTGGAGAACCAGCATCCGCTTCCCAGAACAGCATTTCAAGGAGCCGGGAGAGCTCACCAAAGACTCGTTAATAACCTGAGGGATATTTGTGTTTAAGAACAGGAAAGACATCAAAGTTAAAGCATTCTGAACTGACCCAGCCTTTCTTATTCTCCCAGTACAGCGGACCAGAGGGCTGGCTGGCATTGAGTTGGGGCTCAGGACATCCTGGACTCTTCAGGCTTTGTGGTTTCCGAGGTTGTGGTAGAAGCCTGGTAGACAGTGTCCAGAATGTCGGCTGTGATCTTGAGCAGCAGAGTTTGGGGGTCTTCCACCCGAAGGGCCGGGATGTGCTGGCCTGGAGGCTGGGGGCTCCTACACCTCAGCGCCTTTGGCTCCAGACACAGCCCCAGCTGGCTCCTCTAGGGGGCAGCGGGGCTCCATCAGACTCGCCAGCAGTCTCCTCCCTCTGTCTTCCCTTTGGAGGCCGGGCCTCTGCATTGGCCCTGGAGGACAGTCTTCACACACTCGGGCTTGGCGGGACCAGTCCTTTGCCCTCAGGTGCTCAGGAAAAACTGAACCATGAGGGAAACAAGTCTGGGGTCAGAGTAGCATGTGAACATTTCCTAAAGCCTCATAGCTGTACCCACTTAGGGGGACACTCTGGCGTTCCAGGTGACAAAGATGGCACCTCCCTCCGGCCTGGATGTGGAAGGAAGTTCCGTCTCAGGGGGTCATAATTTTTACATGGAGGAAACGTGCATTTCCACACCGGTGTTCTTGGCCAGAATCGGGTGTTTATATTCCCAGAACAAATCTCCTTGCCCTTGACCCATTCATTCCACCTGCTCCTCCTCCTTGTTCCTATTTGGCCAAGGCCTCATGTTCTGGGTAGTCACTGAGACCCCGAGGACCTGAGCCTCATGGGCAGCATCCCTCGTGGTCTATGATCCCTGCTGGCGCAAGGGCAGGGGTGACCAACCCATCTGCTCCGGGGATTCTAACTTGGCCACCTCTTAGATTGTGGCCATCTGCAAGTGCCCCTCCAAATCTACACTATCTGAATAGCAGGGACCCACCCTACAGGTGACTGTGAGGCTCAGTGACAGGACCCTGAGCATGCCAGGCATAGTGCCAGGGAAGTCATAAGCAGACCGTTTATACAGTCTGTCCCTTCATTGGGTCCCAAATAGCCTATTCGAGGCACATAGCATCAGTATTTGTGGAGTGCATGCACTACAGTGTTCTCTAGGACTCAGTTTCCCCAGCTGTGCCATGGGAATGATGGTACCAGGTCAGGTGGCTTTGGACAGCTGAGATGAGCCAACCTTGGCCAGGATATTCAGTCCAGACACTTTAGACCGGCTGCAGATATGAGTCATTGTCAGAGTGAGACTTCAAGGCTTTCCTGGCCCACTGTGGACAGGAGAGTCGCCAGCCCCAGACCTGTGTGCAGCTCACAGCAGTGGGGCCACCAGCCAACTATCGATACAGAGTCCAGGGCCACGACAGCACGGCCTGCTGGACACCAAGTGGAGAAGGTGAGGTGGGTGGAGCCTGTGGTGCAGGGAAGCAGGTCACTTGCCAACACACGTGGCATCACTGGCTCTACAATCTCACCTACTCATGAGGCGCCGGTAACCATGAGATGATGGTGGAAGAGGTGGTCACGGTGGGTGACAGGGCCCCGTGATGACCAAGAGCCAGGGCTCCTGAGATGCACAGTGGACATGGGTGCATCGTGGCTTGGCATATCACCTGTTGGTGGCCTTGGCAGGTGACTTCACTCTTCCAAGACTCAATTTATAAAGGGAAGTGATGCCGGCCCTGCCTGCAGCACAGGGAGCTGTCACCGTGCTAGGCTCAGCATCCAGACCGCGGGTCGCCAGCACTAGTCCTGAGCTCAGTCCCTCTGCGTGGCCTGTAGACCAAGTGGCCCCAGAAACACTACCCCTGGGGTCCCTTTGAGACGGACACCATGGTCTTAGCATCATAGAGCCCCTGAGAAGCGCTGCTCCAAAGAGCACAGGCTTTCTCCAGGGACTTGGTACACTACACACACCTGCTTCCTGCAGCCGCCCTGCACAGCACCTGTCCACCGGGCCCAAGCAAGGGCGGAGCTAGTCAGATTCTAGTCACATGACAGGCGGAGACCCTGGACCCCAAGGAGACGCCGGCAGGAGGAGGCAGGCAATGAGGTCACAGAGAATCAGGTGTGCAGTGTGGGTCCACCACCCCTCTCTTGTCCCAGGGAAGTCTTGTCCCCTCACAGTGTCCTGCTTGTGGGCAGAAGGGAGGTAGATAATCAAATGTCCACCTTACGACTGCAGTGGCTGCTGCCAGGCCAGAGCCGGTGTCGCTATGGGCTGGTTTGTAGGTCTTAGTGTCACCAGGACCATTACTACCACTGAGTGGCTGACAATAGCTCAACTGTGGCGGGCATCTCACCCTCTGGAGCTCAGTCTCAGAGTCAAGGCTGTACTCCTCTGTGTGTTCCAGGGAGGGCCCCCCAAGTCCCAGATGCCACCCGCCTCCTCCGATCACCTCTCTGGCTTCTGGGCCTCTCACTGCAGCTCCTCTGACTCGAGCCCTTATCCTCCCCACTACAAGGACCCCCGTGATGACACGGTCCCTGAATAACCCAGAACGATCCCTCCTCTCCAAACTGTTTACTTGATCACGGCTGCGGGATCCCTTTTGCAAAGTGAGGTGACAGGCATGGGTTCTAGGGGCCAGAGTGTGCACATATCAAGAGACCACCTCCCACACCTCCTGCTGCAGTGGGTTTTCTCTCGTCAGTCCTGACCCTGCTGCCAAAGGATAGCTGAGAACTAACTTGGGATTCTGATGAGGTCCACTGCAGGAGAAAACTCCAGTCTTTCCTGACTATTCGTCATCCTGAGACCAGGCAGGTTATAGTTGGACAGAACTGACCTTTTCTTGAAGAAGAGACATTGGGAGAAAAACTGTGTGATAGACACATGACCGACACAAGACCCTTGGCCATGGAGACAGGAGAGGCAGAGCAGTCGGAATGGCGTGGGATGGGCCAGAGACCTGATGGACCACACAGGTAGTGGGGGATGGGCACTTCAGGAACTGGAAATAGGAAGTGCACCCCTGGGTCAGGAATGTGTTCAGCTGCTCAAAATGTCTGGAGCAGGGTAGCCAGAGCCAAGGGGATCTGAGACAGAGTCATGGGAGGCACTGGGGCCTTTGGGGCGTTTTAATAAAAGCTCCATGAGCAGGTCCAGTTGAACAGGATATTCTGGCTTCTATTGTGGGGAGCACAGGGAGCTGGATGGACAAACGGAGGAGGTGGCACAAGATTTCCACCCGGCTTCCGGGCAGTAAGACTTGAACCCAGGCTCCTATGCCTCATGCCACTCATGCTATCAGCTAGCTACACAGCGTGGGTGGCTGAAAACATGTGGGCCTCTGCCCCTTGAAGAGATATTCCAGGGAAGATAGACAAGGAGGACGAAGCTCCTGTTCTCACCAAGGGGAAGAGCGTGGAGGCTTCAGGGAGGGCGGGAGAGGGGCCTAAGCCTGCGGGCCTGCTAACCTTCCGCTTTATCTCCATCCTCTGTGTTGGCTCCCAGCCATGAGCTCCTGTGTGCTGAGTGTTCTCTTAGTAGACCGGAAATAAAATAGGAAAAGCTGTGTGCAGCCCCCAGGTCTGTCCCCTGCCCCGAGCTGGCTCAGCCCTTCCCTCGCAGCCGAGGCTCTAAAGAGCTGTTCGTGCATCCTGTTCTCTGCTTCCTCGCTGCCTCCTGGCTCCTCTGTGGCCCAACACGGTCGTCATCTAGTGGCCTCTGCCCCCACCCTGTGCACAGACAAAGCCAAGATGAATCCCACAGAATCTCCCTTTTCTTCCCCTATATGTCACATCAGCATCCGGCACCGGGGGGCTCCCCTCTACTTCTCAGGACTGTCCCTGGCAATACATGTGTTGCTCAACCCCTGCTGCTGCATCTGCCTGGGGCCACTGTCACCACAAAGCCAGGGACTGGGCTGCTGACAGCTGCCCTATTGGCCACGAGCCACCCTGGGGTCCCAGCCTCTGGGGTTCAGGCTGTCCTGTCTCTCCTGGTGGTCATCCCTGTCCTGGCCAAGGCAGGAACATAGTGGGACTTCAGTTCATCTTTATGAAATAGTGAGATGTTACTGGTGATGTCAGGAGGGACAGGACGGCGGCGTGGCTCATGGTGTTGGAGAGTATTGCACAGCTCATGCTAAAATCACCAGCACGTGGCGATAACAAAAAACAGTAATTATTCCTTGGTTCAGAATTCTGTCCAGATAATGCCGCCCCAGACTTTGAGACCAAGACTGCCAGGTGTGGGCCATTAACAGTGCCTCATCGTGGGACGTCACTGGGGAGGCAGCTCCCTAAAAATGCACTCAGGGTTTACGGAGAGTGAAGAGGGCACCTGTTTGGGTTCAGAGAGTGACAGACACATGGGTCAGTTGTTTTTTTGTTTATTGAAACAGGGTCTCACTGTGTAGTTCAGGTTAGTCCTGAGTTCACTATGTAGCCCAGGCAAGCATCAAACTCATAGCAATCCTCCTGCCTCTGCCTCCGAGTGCTGGGATTACAGGCGTGAGCCACCACGCCCGGCACTGTGGTGTGTGGTTACCAGGGATTGAATTCGGGACCTTGCATTTGCAAAGCAGGCACCAGAACCACTGAGCTAAATCCACAGCCCAACTGGGTCTGTTTTGAGAGTGTAGGAGCTCCAGAAATGGTCCTCTGAGAGCTGGAGCTGTGACATGAAAGGAAAAACACTTTTAGGAAGAAGAACGAGGTGTATAAAGGCCTGTCTGGTGAGCTGGGAAAGGAAGAGAAGTAACTGCACGTTTGTTCTGGAGGAAGAATGGGGGGCACCATCTGGAGAGGTGAGTGGGTGGCCTAAGCTAGGGGCAGGATAGTCATTTGGGGATGCAGCAGGGAAAGGAGAAGTGTTCAGAGCAGCACTGAGGTGACCACTTCCTGCTGCTTCCGTTTTGTTCCAGAAAGAGGAAGCGAGGCCATCGGGAGAGGGAGGAGTCACCAGGAAGAGTGGAGAGCTGGCCTAGGTGGAGAAAAGGACTCCAGCTTCCAGTGCAACAGGGAAGTGATGACACTTCTGTCACTGTTTGTAGCTACCTGTTGCTAACTGCTAGCTGCTATTTGCCTGGGGGGCAGGGAGAGGGGCAGGGAAGCCAGCTGAGGGCCACAAGAATGCTGCCTTGGGCACAGCTGGGTAAGACAGCAGCTCAGGACGAGGGGTGGGGGAAAGGTCAGGGCCTGTGGGTCAGAGACAGCAGGCCCCAGGTGTCCTCTGGGTGACTGGGAACTGATGATGCCCAAGAGATGACTATGGAAGAATGCAGCACATCAGAGATGGTGGTGCCTCCATGAGGGGCCATCTTGGGGCCCAGTTCCCAAAGCGTTCAGGACCCACAGATCTCACAGCTTGGGACCTTGGTAGAAATTCAAGCCCTCACCGTCCCAAGGCCTCCACGCTGAGGGGGGCCCAGCACCCAGGGTGCTACCAAAGCCCAGGTGTCTCGGCCTGTGCTGAGGTTAGAGGCCTTGACCACAGTGTGCTGGCCTCAGGCAGAGGACAAGGGAATTGGCCAAAAATGGAGGCAGAAGTATGGAGATGGGACGTGTCCTGATGGTAGCTAAGTCACCGAGAAACAAGGACAGACAGGAAATGGATCTGGAAGCAGCAAATGGAGGGAGAAGACATCTATCCCTCAGGGCCCAGTGCAGCAAGACCCCGGAAGGGGAACTACTGAGGGATAAGATCCCAAAGACAGCCCCACTTAATCTCCAGAACCTGTGGCAGAAGATTTGCAGGTGTGGCCAATGACCACGGGCACGGTGAGATGAGGGCCAGGTGTGTTGGGCGTGAGTACGAGGCCGTGGCGGAAACGGATGGAGCGAGCGCTGTGAGGGTGCGCCCAGGGCTCGGGGCTCGGAGTCGAGGCCTGTGAGTGACTGCTTTGTTTCCAGAAAAACCGGAAAAGACGGGACGGGGGTTTTCCCCTGGGCTGCCCTGAAGGACCCCAGCCTGCCAGCACCTTGATGTTTAATCCTGGGCACCCCATTTTGGATGTTGGACCTCCTGAACGGTAAGAGCATGTATTTGTGTTGCTTTGACCTGCTTAGTTTAGAATGGCCGTCACGGCGGTGGGCTAGGGAAGGGGCCTCCGGAGCCTGTGTGCTGTGGTTGGAACAAAAGTGACTAGTACCTCAGGGAAAAGGTGAGGCGTATCTGTATCAGGCCATGAGAGGCAGGGACAGCACAGCATTTCACGATGGGGCAGGGGCAGGAAGTAAAGTTTCTGAGTGTGACAGGGATGGAGAGGGAGAACGGCCTGATTTGAGGCTCCATGCAATGGGGGAAAGTGCAAAGGAAAAGAGGCCCAGGGGTTGAGCTTGGAAAATGAGCCCCCACTTCCTGCCTCGCAGAGGGGACCCCAGCTACTCCGAGCTGTGGTGGCCTCTGCGAGGCCAGAGCAAGGGGTGTGGCAGGGTGAGTTTTGGGGTAACATCCTGCCCTTGAGTTTTGGATCCCCGGAGCTCAGACTTGGGCCTGAGGTCCTAATGGGAGCCTGGCTGGAGCTTGGAGGCCACGTGACTTGTTTGCACCACCTGGCGTAAAGGAGAGTGTGGGCTGCAGCAGCAGGGCCCAGGTGTATCTGGGGAGGCCCAGATGGCTCCTGAGCATCATCTAACGCAGTACAGCTGGCTCAGATCATACCCCGCTGGCAGTGACAGTCCAGTTATCTGCTTGTCGGACATGCTCCCCAGGGAAGTCGAGTCTCACACTGGCTTGTAAAAGGCAGCTGGCTGGTGCCTTCTCTGACTTGTCTCCAAGAAGCCGCTGAGCTGCAGCGGGAGCACTTTACAGGCTGGACAGCCACAGGTGACTCAGGCTGCCAGAACAGATGACAGCCAGGCAGCTCCAGGGCTCTGGGGAGTCACGGCCTTCATTGCTTTTTGCCGGGAAGGGAGCCGGCTTTCTCTAGCTGACAGGCTGGAGCGCACCGTGGCATCATCAGGAGGAAATACACTGCACGGGGGACGGAAGGAAAGTCCCCAAGTGCATGGTTTGGTTTTGTAAACATGCTAATATTAGGAAGCAATTAGTTTTCCATGTACTGTTAAGTCCATTATCCTCAGTGCCACTAGTGAATGCGAAAGCTCAGCATGTCTGTTCATTCGCACGCAGGTCCTAAGGCCCTTGTGTGCGGTCCGCACACTGAGCAAAGCCGTGCCAGCCTGCCTTCCCTGCCAGGATTCTCAGGTGGGGGAGACGGAGGGCTCCAACAGGAGCAGTTTCTACAGAGCTCATGTGCATGTGCACGCAGGGCGCCGCCAACACCCACAGCACCCCTGGGGCTCAGAGGGGCCTTTGACAGGTGTTTGCTGGGAGACCTGGAGAGAGAAGGGCACCGCCGTTCAGGAGCCGAGATGCCCAGAAAGGTTCTCCAAGTGCTGCATGAAGGTGTGAGGTGGAGAAGGTCCCCAAAGTGCTGGGCCTGAGGCCAGGACCTCCCTCACGTGGGGTTTAGAGATCTAAAGGATCTGAGGAAGTTTGCATAAAATTAAGGTGTAAGAAATAAATTCATTCTGCATCCCTCAGGTGCTTGAGCTCAGGGAGGGGGAAAAACTATTTTGAGGAGAGTTCTGGGAATATTTGTGTGCAGGTCTGAAGGTCAGAATTGTCTCCGCCTCCCCATGGGAACTCTGCAGGGGCTCAAACAGCAAGGACTTTCTTGACTTTCGGGGACTGCAGACACTCTGGACCCTGTGGCAGGGGGTCTAAAGTAGACATTATACAGCTAGCTTTCCTAGATGCTGCCTCAAAAGCGGTCCAGAGACAGATCACAGCTGTATTCATCTTCCCCTCCTGGCCCTGTCACCTTGGTCAAATGGCTTCTGAGCCCATGTTATATGTAGAATGGGACAGAATCTCGGCTCTGGCTGAGAAGAGGCGTAGGGAAGCACATGGTCTATGCACACGTCACATATGCCTTGCTGTACAAACCTCAAATATAAACAGGCTTCTCGATACTGCTACAGAAGCAAAGACACCAAAGTTGCTGCTGCTTCCAACTGTTTTATTGCTAAACTATCATAGTACAAGCCGTATAAAAATACTTTACATATAGCAAAAATAAACTACATTAAATTGGAGATAAACACTTTTTGCATAGGAATGTGATGTATTCAAACTCCTTTAACAGTCAGGATTTTCCAAACCTAAGCCTTCCAGCACCACCTAGCTGGCGCGGCTTGTATGTCTTGGAGAACCATTGAAGACCCAGTATTTCCTCCCCTCCACAAGCTGCAGAGGCCAGCAGGTGTGAATGGGCCTCGCTGACAGGAGCTCAGGATGCCGGCAGCATTTGCTGTCATGGAAACAGCATTAGTGGTACCCACTGCACCCAAACTTCCAATTGGCAGGGGCATGGAGCAGCCCACAGTTGCATGGACAGTGTTAACCCTTTCCTCTCCAGCTCCCAAGACCCCATCCCATTTCCAGACAGCCTTGCCCAGGAAGTAACTTTCCACAAATCACCAGTTTGCTTTTAAACAAACTGAATTAAGATGGTGCCATCCAGGAATGTAAAAGGAAGTTTTTTATGATCCTGGTTTTATGTGATGCAGCTGTTAAGGGCTTTGTTGGAGGCAGGAAAACACTATTTGCAACTGGCCTACTTGATTCCATAAGACTTAATCTCCAAGCCCTAAGCTCGGGGGGGGGGGGCCCAAAGCTAAGATGCATCGGGTCCCCAGGGGGCCGTCCCTCCACAAAGTGAGTTTGAGTGGTCACTCTAGCTTGTCAGATTCCACTGCCTTGTGCCACTTACAAACGTGAACTGAATAGTTAAGTGGACGGTTGACATTCTTTCAGTTTTGAAGAACAGAAAGCATGTGGCGTATTCTCTGGGACATGAAAATAAACAAGTTCAACCCCCCCTTTAGTCCAGAGTGACAATCACGACACATCAGCTTCCGATCTGCTTAAGTGTGACAGTCCCGCCCTAGCCAAGGCTGGCTTGTTGAGACAGATGTCTTGGCTACTGAATGTAAACCAAAAATAGAAAAACAGTGCTTCTCGGTTCTTGGAAGAAATCCACTTCTTTCATCTCGGCTACCTCGGGGCTGGAAAGGCATGGCTGTCCTTTGGTTCCTGTGTACAGAGGCCATCTACCAGGACTTGGCCGGCTCTGAAATACCAGTCTGCTCTTAGGGTCCTGTTAGTGGGAACTTGCAGCACAGGCAGGCTCTAGTGTCTCAGACAAAAATCACCTACGAGCTCACTTATTTACAATACTGTTCTCCTTGGTGACAAAACTCAGGCTCAGGGCTAAAGAAAGCATGCACTATTGTCCAGCAAGAAAAAAGATATTCTTCTTTTACGAAACCAGCCTCTTTTTTGTCCTGAGACACTTCCTCACACTAGATAAGCGCCTGCCAGGTTTAGGGGAGTGTTTTTTTGGTTTGTTTCCTGGAATGATTAACAAAATTTTTCAAGAATACACCATTTCTCATAGGGGAAAAGCAATCGACATATATGTAAAAAGAGACACTTAAAAAGACTTCTGACCATTTATAAATATTTTCTAACTCCAACAGAGGTGCAATATTTTGAGGGCAGATAAAAAGCATAAAAATACAGGTAAGAAAATAAAATTTAATTACATACTAATTAATCTGGATTGCATATATATTATCAAAGCAGCAGTATTTTTATACAATAAAGGAAGACTTGCAAAGTTGGAAAGTATACTGCATTCAAGGACACAGTGCTACATGCTTCTATCCCTGGGGATATAGCAAGTCCTAAGCTTCACTGAGACTCCTCTGACACACTGTGACACACCCATCTCTCCCGTTTAGACACCTTTCCTTTCTGCTTCTGAGGATCTGACTGCCTCTTCCCATACTGAAAATATTTCATCATTAATGACCTGGCAAACTTTCCTCCGGCCTTTGTAACTGATGCAACTTTCTTAACAGCTGTCCATTCCCAATGTTCTCTTGCCTGTGTCTCAAAATGAGTGCTTTTCCTTTCCTTTGCTGTTTGGTATAGTTTCATGAGAGTGCTTCCTATTCTATCTAGCTAGGATGTCTTAGAAAAAGGGGTTTATCTGTGTATCACGCACCCATATGCATAGGAGTTGGAGTGATGAGGAAGCCCTTTTTGCTATCATGGTTAGACGACTGGTAGAAAAAGCATTAATCTCCTTTTACCCCATGGATGAGGAAGCTGAGCTACTTTGCTACAATAGCAGGAAGGCACTTGGGTAAAACATTCAGGTAACTGAGGAAAGGCATGATTCCCTCGTGTGCAAAAATGGCTCCTAGCCAGGTCCAGGGGGCACAGGTCGCTCACCAAGCCCGCGTCTCTCTTCCTTGCCCGAGTCAGTATTGCTGGAGAGGGAAGTCTGGAGGAGGCAAAGAAGGGACTTTCTTGGCTAATGAGGACGTGTTAGCATCCCGGATGCTCTGTGGTAGCGCTCGACGACTGGCATTCTGTGTGTTTGAGAGACAATTTTGCTTAACTCTGCTCGCGTGGGATAGGAAAAGACCCTTGGCGTTAGAGGAAATAACTGGTGGGTAGTGACCAAAAGATGACACGGCACTGGACATGCAGGCCAGAACGTGGGCATCTGGCCTTCTGTCAGAAATGCCAAGCATACCTGGCCCAGCTCCCAGCGAGGGTCAGCTCAGAGCAACCTTGACCAGGCAGGACAATGAGAACTCACTACTGAGAAGGAGTGGAAGTGACGTTCTGCCCGGCAGATGCACGAGGAACTGCTCAGTACATCCTCAGGGAGAATCCAGAGGCTGTGTGCCCCTTGGTGGTTGCCCAGGAGATGGCAAAGGCCTAGATGTGAATGCCAGCTTGTCCTGCCATCCGCACTAAAACCCCTACCACAGACGTGGAGGGGAAATGCACAAGTGGGTGAAACAGGAGGACTCCGCAATGTCTGGGGGAGGGTTCCACACAGACGGCCAGTCTGAGTAGAGTGCACTCGGGCTCTGTTGAGATACTCCCGGGTGGACGCGGTGACTGCTACAGAGTCTGTGTCACGGCCAGCAAGTTGAGGCCTAGTAGCGTCTTAAAGGGTTCAAGTAAATTCAAAGATCCTTGGGGCCAATGTCTGTGTTTCCCTGTTGCACTTTGAGTTTAGGCATGAGAGGGAATTAGCCCGCTTCCTCTATCTTGGTGGAAACACGCTTAAAGCAGCACTTGAACTTAACAAAACTCCCTGCACGTCTGCTTTTGCATTCGCCTTCTGGCTGCTGCTCCTCAACATTCAATGCACAGGCCTGAGAACCTCCTTAACTCTTTCATGTTAAAAAGTGCTCTGGCTGCAAGGAAGACAGACAGGAGGAGCCATGCGCCAAGGACCCACACGGGTCACACTGCAGCTGGGTCAGTTCAGTCCTGGACACGCGTCAGCACAGCTGGCCGAGGAGGCTCCACCCCAGCCTCCTTGGCCCGCAACGTGAAGCAGAGAAAAATAAAAAGAAAACAGTCATGTACACATGTCATAAGTTAACACTGAAAAGTTTTAACAGATGATCTGGTCTATGCAGAGCAGTTTTGTTTTGTTAGAAGAAAATTCCAAAATAAAGCTTTGGCTGTGGCCCAGCCGGGGTCTAGACGAGGTGCGCTAGGACCGTGGTCCATTCCTGTCCCTAGTGGGAGGGCTTTGGGGTTCTTAGGCCACATTGCTTTGATTACCTTGAGAACCCATCTTTAAGAAAAGAGCAGGAGGCATTTCTGCGACCAAAGAGATGATGCCGATGGTGAGTTCGATCGCAGGCCCGCAGCTCTGGCCCGTAGGTCTCAGGCGAGTTCTGGTGTCCTGTCACACCTGTGGTGTGGCGCTGGTCAGCAGGCACTTGACTTTTGGATAGATCACCACTAAGACCAACCAGGATGCTTTTAGGGATGTAAGATGCAACAGGAAAGAGTACGATGGTGTCTACAGAGAGGCAGGGAGTTCCTCTGTCAGACGTCGGCTCTGTGCCCGGACATTGGTCCACGTGGAGCCACCAGGAGGAAGAAGAATAGCAGGAGACACAAGGTGAGGGCAGCCGAGACAGAAGGTGTCTGATATCACGGTGGCTTCTACGTCTGATTTCTGACAGGAGGTCCCGAAAATTCCTTCCTGATAATTTCATTAACTAGGAGAAAAAAAGAGGGGTAAGCAGGCATCCAAAACATGGACCAGATTAGCTTTTTAGCCTCAAACAGACACTTCCTTGTGATAATGTCTTAGATAATTTTTAACATAAGTGAATTCCTATTACGGATTTTATTTTTTTGGTCTGAACCGGGATATTCTGTGTCACAGTTCTGTGAATGGAAATTGCTCAAGTGGTGTGGGCATGTTGTAAGTGACTCTCTCCCCACTGCCTTTAACACAGTTGGACCCTCTGCCATCTACCAGCCTGCCCCGTGATTACGTCTGAAGAACATCTATTACACGATCGCTTCGAATGACAACACAGAGCCCCTTAGAAGAGCTACCGGAAAGACCTCCATCCAGTCAGAGCTCACTGTCAGCTTATGCATCACTGTTGTCTCAGCACAAGCAGGGACCTTCCCGGGCACAGACGGCCTGCGAGTCTTGAGAAGGGCCCATCCATAGGACTCTGTAGGACCAGTAAGTAGGGGGGCCCTTCATGGAAATCAGGTGCGACAGTGGCCCCCTTCTCTATGGTCCTGGAGAGTGCACCCTCCCAAAGGCTGCTTCAGCCTCCTGGAACCAAGCTGCTCTGGTTCACACCTCAGACTCTCACCTGAGCATTTTCCCATCTCTCCCCATGATCCTCGGGGGAGGGGCAGACACACAGTTTTAAAGAGCTGGGTAAGTGGGTCTCTCTCAGCCCTCTCTGCAGGTGACTTTACTTCTCTGTGCCTCAGTTCTTCCATCTGTGAAATTTCTTGCTAGGGCTTTGGTGAGGATGTCAAGCAAGGCGGGGCAGTGCCCAGCCATGTGCCAGGTATTCAGGGCTGTCAACGGGGACACCCAAGGTGACTGGGTCTCTCGTAGCCCAAGGCTGTTCTGTAGAAGGCCACCTTGCCCCTGGTGCACACCTAAGGCACGGGCCAGGGTCAGCGTCCCACCTTGGTGTGAACTTTTCCTTCGTGATAGAACTGGTCTGTTATATCACTGTTTTCCCACCTGAAAACTATATCTAAAAATATCAGCTGCCTTCTAGAGCTGCTGCGGAGCTTGGAGAGATGCTACAACTAAAGAAATGATCACAGGGCCCAGGGAGGAGCAGGCTTGAAGGCAAGGACCTGTGTGGCACCTGTGAGCTCGTGGAGGGGACATGAGCCTTAGAGTGGCCAGCGCTTCCCAGGTGAGGAAACGGATCCTCCCACAGGGCTCTGCTGAGTCCAGGGCCTGGCCTTGTTCTCTGGGCTGCTCCTGCTGGTCAGGGCCCCAACCAAGAATCTGAAGAAGCTGGGGTCTGCCTGTGACCTACCCACAAGCTGCTGATCCTGACCCCAGAGGAGCTGGGCTGGGCAGCATCACGCAGTTTTCAAAGCCCAGATTCTGAAGGCCTCGGAAACCAGAGGAGTCAAACTTTAAGGGAAACCTTCTGCAGCTTCAGCTTTCAAAAAATAGCTGGAGGCAGAGGGTGCAGGCAGTGTGGAGCTCCAGAGGGAGTCCCCTCCCTTCTCAGAGCTGGGCAGTGGCGCGCTTCCCTGACCCACGGATGAGCCAGAGCTGGCCGAAAGCTCTGCTCAGGGGATATGCGCAGTATCCCCTGGGAAATCAAACGCTGTGCAGTGAGACCTTTTTGCTATTAGGTAAGGGAAGGGGCTCGGCTTCAGACGTCACCAGCCCTCTTTGGATAGGTACTTTTGTATTGTGAAACCCCAGCTACCCACCCCTAGCTATAAGGACTAAATGCCAGCTCAAGGTGGTGGCCAAGGGAAACCGCGTCAGGCTGAAAACATGGCCACCCTCCACTCACTCAGGGATCGGACACGAGCTCCTGGACACCTGCATGTGCCGGTGCCCCTTGTCCCTGTCCCTGGGTTTCTATGCTGTGGGTCAGCGTGTCCTGCCGTATCCTGAGCAGGGTCCCAGAGCTTAGAAAGGGCTGAAGACACTCAGGCCCCATTGCTGGAGCTCTCATTGCAGTATTTTATTCTGTAATGCCAGCTCTTACCCCTTTCCTCCTGCTCCTCCCAAACTAGCCCTACACGCTTCCCCAGTCCTGTCCAACCCAACTTCCCTTCCTGCCCTTGTCCGTCTCTGTGGCCTCTTAATGACCCAGCTGTGCCCCTGCAACAAAAAAGCAGCTGGACCAAACAGCCCAGACACATTCCAACAGAACTTAGCTGAACAGGCTGAGGCCCAGATTTGGCCCAAGATTACCAAGTACGAATGGCAAACAAAAGCGTTGAATTCTTTGTCTCCCATTAGAAGGTAGAAACCTAGGGATCCACGGTCTCATGAATACAGTCAATCAGACGATTCTGGACTGACTGAGGGGTGGATTTCTAAAACCAAGATGCTGTGATTGGCATGAGGGCCCAGACTGACTCCCTTCTCTTTGGTCAACACAGCGTGCTTGGGCTGATGGGACAGCTGCAGCTGGAAGACCACACCGATCCACCCAGGCACAAGGCAAGGCCTGCTGCCCTCAACGCTGGAGCTTCAGCCCCTGCACCGCTCTTCCCCAGGCCTCCCCTATGGTGGCTACTGGCAGAAAATGCACCTCCAGAATGTGTGAGGGACTTGGGCCCGTTACACCGGTCTCTTCCTGACGCACTCCCACAGCCACCATACCTGAGTCGGAATGAGAGGACATCCGAAAGCACAGAAGACAGCCTCTAGCCCCAACTGTCCTTGGAGGAACCTGAGGCCAAGAATGAGTGCTGGCCCCTGCTCACAACTGAAAAGATACTCTCCGAGGACACACCGCGCCTGGGTTCTGTCTCTGCTTGCCATCTTGCTACAAAACATCCCAGCCTTTGATCACGGCTCTGCCCTGGGCAATGGGCCCTGGAGAAACTGAAGAGCTTCCCAGAAGAGCCCAGCCAGGCCTGACGGTACAGGCACAATGAAAAGAACAAAAGCCCCTTGATAGGCCTGCAGCCCAAAGCTTGGGACTCCAAGGAGTCGAGGGCCAGAGCAGAGCCGGTGATGGGCACCTGTCAGCACAGATATCCAGCCTGATTTCCAGGCTGTCTGGTATCAGGGTACCCTCTGGGGACACCTCTGCAGTCTGGACAATATGACTATCAGTGGTCAACTCTTCTGCGCACATCCATGTGATTCCACATCCCCCAAGACCTGGCCACTTAGGAAAAGAAGCCACACCAAAGGTAAGCTGACATTTGTGACCTGTGTCTGCAGCACCTCGAGGCTGAGCAGTTCAGGTGGAAGGTTGAGAACACTAACAGCTCGGGCATCTACGAAGCTGAGGCACAAAAAGGTAAAGTCACTCCCTCAGTTCCCTCGTGGAAAGCCTGTGCCACACTGGGCAGTTTTAGTCCCCTGACTTCTGCATAGGCCCGGCGGCCAAAACCCATCCCTGAGCTCTGACCGGTAGAAGCCAGGTGAGGCCTGCTGAGCACCTGGGAAATCCACACAGCAGATTAACACTGTCAAACAAACAGTTTTTCCCTCAGTAAAGGGAAACTGAGGAGATGGGACCATGGGGACTCCCTGTGCGTGGGCATCTGTACAGGGCTCCCACCAGTCTGTTCCCTGCCCCCCATGCAGACCCCCACCCTGTGGCCGGCCCGGTGAGCAGGATTTAAGGGGTCCTGCTGGCCCATCCTGGAGGAGGGGCCCTGGGAGAGCATGCAGACCCCCAGCCTCACAGACAGATTCTCAGGGCTGGCAAGGGCCAGCCGGTGCGAGTGGGGATGATGGAGAATGAGCAGAGAAGGCCTTTGGGTTATGAAGCTTTCTTAAACCCTCAAGAAAACACACAGCTGGAAAACAAAAGGAGAAGCAGAAGATATTGATTACCTTTAACTTTGATTTCTTGGATCAAAGATCACAGTCATTCTGTTTCATAATATGTTTTGTATCCAGCTAAGGTGTGTGTCTATCAGCTCTGAAAAAGATTTGCAAAACCATTTTTAAGAAAAAGTCACCTTTGATCCTCGACAATGCTTCCACCTCAACTCATAGTAATAACTCATAGTAATAATCCGCTTCATGGGTCTCCACCCCTCAGCACCCAGGAGAAAGCATGCCCCTTTGGCTGTCGTTTAACCTCAAATTCGGTATTTTAAAATTTGTGCCACAATTAGTGGAACTTCCAGGGTAACAGTCACTGTGAGGGGGCCTCGTACAAAGAACTGAGCGTGGCCGAGACCAGGGTGCATCAGTCAGCAAGATGAGGGGCTTGTGCATGTCTTCTTAATGCCACACTCAAGGCCTCTTCCGTAGAGTTTCAAATAATGACCAAAGAAAAACTTTAAAACTGGCTTCTGCTAGAATCTAAAGAAAATCAGAATTCCACCAGGGACCTCCTCAAAGGAAATCAAAGGAGACCTTCCTTTAGGCTTCTATTGGTACACCACCATTTCCTCCAGTTTCTTCTCACTGCTAATGGCTCCTCTGTGGTCACAAAGTCCACGGGCTGCACATTTGCTTTCTGGTTTGTGGATGACCACGAGAATAAAGTGACTATAGAACCTTGGCCCAGCCAAGGCAATGGGGCACCCGGAAGGAAGGAGCCCTGAGCTGGGATTTTAATGACCTTTCTTCCAGATTTTCTCTCCCTTCATAGTGAGCTCTACCATTCAAAAACCCTCATCCTCCAGCCACTAGGAAAAGGTACACTGCAGGCATGCTGCAGATTCAATTTCCTACAAGGAGTGATACAGAATTATTAGAACAGCCTTTCCAGGAGGCTGTGAGGGTCCTGAAGTCTCATTTCAAAGAGTACGACCTGTTTAGAAATGCTGCAAGGATAAGCCCGAGTTTCCACTGGGAGGTGTCTGGGTCTAGGCTCCTAACACGGGCCCATGCGCACCAGGCCCTCTCCTTAAGGCCCACTCTGAGACTCCAGCCACACGTGACTGCCATGTTCTCTACTGCACACTGGCTTCTCCAACTCCAGGAACAGAAGGCTAATCCCTGCGGGCCTTGAAATGCTACTGCCAGCCTGACAACAGACTAGTTAATGCTTCCGCCAACACCAGACCCCCTGCTCAATCTCCATCATGCACCTGCAAACCGCCACAGGCTAACGCCCTCAGGCCCCAAACTAGGCTTGTGCCCATGCTGGAACTCAGAACATGCCACCCTTCAAATGCCACAATAGCTAGATGCTTTCACCTTATCCATAGTCACATATCTGAGTGGCCCTTAGTAGAAGCACGTGTCACGCGCAGGTCATACTCTGGCAGAAGCAATTCGAATCTCAGAGACTGTGCCCTTGAACCTCATCTGGCCAGCATAAGGCTTTTGCCTTTAAACCCCAACCCTCATGGCTGCCAAGAGCGTGACCTATCGCCTCGACCTCAGAGCACCTCTTGGGAGTGGACAGATGCATGGCAGCCAAAGGAGGGGTCTGGGTTCATTTTGCCAAGGCCTAAAATCCAACTTGGGACTTAACCTCCACTACGAAGCTGCCTTTCAGCCTCTGTGACAGCTTCAAGAGTTTGGGGGGCAGAGAAAGATGAGGGTCTTGTCCAGGCACAGCCTCCGGCAGCTAGGGTTTCCCAGATTTGAAAGTCGCACAGCGCCTAGTGGCGCTGTGGTGAAGGACGGGGCGGGGGGGGGGGGGAATGCTGGCCCCTAACTAACACGGGAGAGGAAAGCAGGAGTCCCAGAACACTCCCTGGCCCAGGGGTACAATCGCCCCCTACATGGCTACACAGGGAGTAAGGGCCAAGGGGCACTAGTGTTCTGGTCAGTTGCTGGGAAAGGCAGGTGGCCGGCAAGGAAAGCAGTGGAGCTGGTATAGGCTCCTTCGGTCCGATCTACATATCCACACAGAGCGGTACCTCTGGTCTTAGATCCACTTGGGGATTTTTTTCCAAAGTCTTTAGTGACACTGCATTTCTGCCACTCACGGTGTCCCACCAGCCTGCAGATTATTAGCAAATCATTTTGGGTACAGCCTGGAAGAGGTTCGCTGATTGGCCTAATGACACTGACCCGTAGCCCGAAAGTACCAGTGGTCACCAGACCCAGGAACTTAAGACATTAGCCACATTGAACAGGGTTGTCCAGGACGGGAAGAGCTGTGTCCACTCTCACTATGGAGCGGACAGGAACTGGGAAGGGGTCTGAGGCAGTCAGCCCACTAGACCTACAGCAAAACATGTGTCCTCCTGACCTCCATCTCCACTTCCTGGTGACAGCACATCGCTCGCTTAAGCGTCTCCCAGGAGGCCTCACCAACTGTCTCAGGCTTGGACTGAGCACGCCCCTCCTACCCAGCACTGTGCTCCAGCTCAGCAGAATTTCTTCCGATTCCACACGGCTGCTCAAGTAGTGACCGCAGGCAGGAAAGCACTCTCGACCAAACCAGCTCGCTTCCTCCTCCTCCTCCCCTCAGCACAGCCCAGCCCCAAACCCCTGCAAGAAGCCCCAGCCACAAAGAAAGCACTGCAAAACAACCTGCTGCCTTCAAACCCAAGCCACTGGAGCACAGCCCTTGTTACACAGAGCTGCGATGCAGGAAGGATCTCGCAATCCAAACCACGCAGCAGCCTGTGACCACAAATGAGATAATGAAATAATGCCTAATTGGGGAGCCTTTCTTCTCTTTGGGGTAAAAAATCTGTCTTAAGTCTTTTAAGTTTATTCTTTTTATCTGAGGATGGAATTAAGGCCAGGGGAGGGCAGGCCAGATCTCCAGGTGGGCCAGCAGGGGTCAGCCCGGAGCAATAAGAAAGACTGTCCTAACCCTCACTTGGAGAAGGGCCAGGTGCTCGAGGCTGCGTGAACTCTCCCTCACACACCAGTTCACTGGGCCATTCGGGAAAGTGACCAACTCTCCCAGACCTGCCTGCCCCTCCAAAAATTCACCTTCTAGAGTGATGTCCTGACCCTATTCCAAGGGCCAGGACTGCCAACTGCCAAGGACCAGCGCCAAGCAGAGGCAAGGGGCCCTCAGGCTAGGACTGGTGTCACCTGACAGCTCCGCCATGTCATCATGTGGGATTCCCTGGGCCTCCTTCGTGAAAAGCAGGTAACGATCTTACTTTGACGCTTTCGAGGTAGTCAACAAAGCTAAAGTCCCTACAGCCTGGGACGCAGTGTCTCGTGTGCTCAAGCCTCGATTTCCTCACCTACAGACCGAGAATGTGTGTACTGGGCTCACAGCTGCCTGCATTCTCAGCAGCCCAGCGTGGGCGCCTGGCCCACCTTCTTCACCCAGGGTGTTTACCCTGGAGCTACCTGCGCATCTTCGGCGGTAGGGAAATGCGTTCTCACATCCTGCCCAGAAACTCCTCCCTCCCTGCGCACAGCACACTGGCTGCCCTGAGGCGGCCACACACGGCGGCATCCCCATACCTGCTGCCTGCACCCCAGAGGCCCCGGAAGCCAGCGCCTGCACAGCACTCAGCCACCCAGACAACTTACGAGCAAGGCCTTGTGGCTTACAAGAAAAATGCCCACATTGCCTCATCCCAAACGGCCCCAGCTCTCAGGATGAGTAAAGATGGCAATTCTGAGACACCAGGTTCAAGTAAGAGACAAAGGTGCTAGAGAGAGGGACCGAGTTATGGGCAGAGGGGGAGGGCAGATCAGTCTCAGCCAGGAGGTGCCAGCCGCGGGGCAGCAAGGGTACTGCCTGCTTGGAGTTGGCCTCTGGGGAGAGACACTGGTCCTACCATGGACAAGCAAGAGGGGACAGCTCCTGGGGCCTGCTTCCCGCATCTACCTTGGCCCCTTCTGCCCAAGCCCACCTTGTACCTCTGGACTTTAGGACACTCTTTTCAAACTCCAGCTAACGTCCTCGAGGAGACCAGAGTGGCACAGAAGGCAGGGCGGTTTAGCCAGAAATTTTCCAATTGGGTCTGACATCCCAGATGGAAGATGCTGGGCCAGGCTGGCAGCAGTTGGATCAGAGCTGACACTGCCAGTGTCTGCATATGGGCACTAGAGGGCCATCTCCCGGGTGCCCCCTCTGACCAGTGATGTTGCCTAAGGCTCCCTGCACTGTAGAGCACCTATATGGACAAGTGGCAGCGAGTAGGGTTAGGACAAGAACTGCAGCTTCTGAAAGAACCCAGCCCTCTTTTCCACTCATTCCAAACGAAAGGAAAAAGTTTCTCCATTTGTGGACACCCCCCACTCCAGCCCCATCCATAGGCCACTGGGACAAAGTGAAAAGTTGCCCACCTTGTGGGAAGTCAGCCCTGCAGCTGGCACTGTCATCCTCCCTACCCCAGGCCACCAGGCTCCAAGAGGAAGACAGAGGCAGACTACAGCAGATCCCAGCACACTTGCCAGGGGTTTAGGAGAGGGGTTTTTATCGTGACTTCTATTGTGAAAGTCTGAAGCGTGCTTTTTTAGAGCCCTATAAAAATTTTATACTAGAAATGTCCATTTTCCCTCAATTGTGGTAGATCTAAATGATCTGATAAAAAATTCAAGGCAGTTCTTCGGAGCCTGACACCTAACTCAAATCTGCACAAGATGGAACCAACAGGGCATTTCTAATGCCCAGCAAGCTGGGGCTGGGACCTCCCAGAGCCACCATCCTGAGCCAGCATCCCGACACAGCTCCCATAATGAAGATGGTGTACACTGCATTACCGCAAACAGATGCAATTTTTAAAAGACACAGTATAATTAGCTGGGCTGAAAAACTGACCTATCAAACCAGGCTGAGAGCCCAGGACATATCCGGCACCGACAGACCACAGGCCCACAGGGAAAGGACAACCATTCCCACAGGTCAGGGGTAGCCAGCTGTCCCTGGGGAAGACCATGACATCAGAGCCTTAAGTCTGGACCCAGAACTCAACTCCAACAGATCACACATTCAAGTGTGTTATCGAAGACTGCACATCTGGGAGGTGAGGCAGGTCAATCTCATTATGAATGTCAGGGTGGGGAGAAAGCTTAGGAGAGCACAGCTGCTCATCAGCAGGCCTGGGGGGAGCCCCAGGAATCAACTCACTAGCCCTGGGTGGCACTGACGCTGCCAGCTCCATGACACAGTCTGGGGTGCACTGTTCAGAATTATGCTTAAGAAGCTCACATCTTTTTTGTTTTTTGCAACAGGGTCTCGCTTTGTACTTCAGGCTGGCCCCACGCTCAGCCTCAAACTCACATCACAGCAATCCTCCTGCCTCTGCCTCCCGAGTGCTGGGATTACAGGCGTGAGCCACCACACCCGGCACTGTGGTATGTGGTACTGGTTGCTGCTGGGGCGAGTCTCCACGCCCAGTCTTTTATGTTGTTAGGGGTGGGGATCACACCTGGGCCCTTGTGCTTGCAAAACAGGTGCCAGAACCACTGAGTTAAACCCCTGGCCCAAGAAGCTCACATCTTTTAGAACATAAATTTAGCTCCATTAAAAATTTCCTGGTCCTTAGAAACTTTCCCACCAGTTAAGAAAAAAATCAAAACGTGCAAAAGTATCAAACATTGTGATAAGGCAGCACAATTCTGTAACGATGTGTTGCTTATGGGAGTGTAAACTGGTACAGCTGCTTCTTTTGAAGATAAGTACAAGTTTGCGTTGTCTGCTGAGGTCACAGACAGGCACACCCTGCAGCCCAGCAACAGGCTGGCAGGGCTCCCTCTGCAGAAACTCCCGTGTGCCATGCGTGTGCGTGCCAAGAGGCAGGAAAGCAAGCTCCGCAGAGCCTGTTTCTGACAACGAGAGAAGCACGGGGTACAGGAGCATATGTCCTGAGCACTCTCTTGAATGTGCCCGCAACCATCAGGGCTCCGACCACTGACCACTGGCTTCTACAGCACCAGGTGGCATACAGGGAGAAACGTAAATGCGCAGGGCCAGGAGGGAGGGAAGAGACAGGATCACACTATCAGTGTGGGACCCTCCACGGACCAAGAGTTTTTTTTTTTTTAATTTTTTTAAAGGTATTTATGGGGCAATTTAATTTTTGCACATTGAATTAGAGGTTATTAATGACATCTTTAGTTTTAGAAATGATCATAGTAGAGGAAACTTTTTTTCTTAAGTTATCTTTTAGCCAGGCAAGTGGCATAGGTCTGTAATCCCAGCACTCAGGAGCGTAAAGCAGGGGGGTCAACTGAGTTTTTGTGGCCAGTCTCAACTACATAGTGAGACCCTGTCTCAAAAAGAGGCATCTGTTAGAGAAACATAGCAGAAAGGTTTGCAGCTAACATTTTTCAAACTGACAAAAGAGCTCAAAAGAAATGGTTCCTCTGTTTAAAGTTAGTGTGGAGGGTACGGGCACATGTTTGGGTTCTCCTATAGATCAGCATGGTTAGCACGTTTACTTCCATTTAACAAGGGAAATTGGGTATTTAAAGAGAAGAAAGAAGAGAGAGGGTAGGGATGGGCTAGAAAGAAAGGGTAAAGAACAAAGAAGGGAGAGAAGGAAGGAAGTCAAAAGGTGACCTTCACGCCTCCCATCTAAGACCTGTTACGTGAGCTCCAGCAAGTGGCTTCTCTCTGGGGAAAACGGGCATTCCAGCACGTTACAGGGGAGGAAAACACACCTGTCTGCTGCACCCTTTTGCTTAGTTAATTTCTCACCACTTGAAATACATCTTCGTTGTATTTCTTCTCCACTAGACTGAGAACCACAGAGCAGAACCTCTCTTTCATGCACACAGCACCTGCCTGCCACCCTGGCTGCCAGCAGGTACTGATAATGGTGGCAGCAGCTGGCACTAAGCAACTGCTGAACTCTGTGGCAAGCCCTAAGAGATCTGTGCATAGCAGCACATATATGTATCACAGAAACCTGTGTGACAGGTGAACCTGTCATCTAGCTTCTGCCAAGACTCAGCAGTCACACGGGGGCAGGTCTTGCCTCGCCAGGAAAGGTGAACACAGCAGCACTTCATCTAGGGCCAGAGCGATCTGTACCCACCACTGAAGCCCAAGGGAGATGATCACAGCTTATTTATCCTGCCCAGCTCCGGGGCTGTGATGCATGCATGTCATGTGTGCACACACACCCTAACTTCACCATGAATCACGGTGCCAATCACCAAACCAGCCCCCTGCCTTGTTTTCTGCCTGACACACAGGAGACACTCTGCAACCATCCTGGGGAATGACTGAGCTCTAGAGTGTGTCAGGGAGGCAAGCTTCTCGGACCAGAAACTGGGTCCCATTACAGGACAGCCAGAGGAGAGGGAAGGAGCCGCCCTGGGCCCCACCCAGCTGGCAGAACTGCAGTGAGTGCTGCCCTGTCGCCTCTACCCACATGAGCCACTCAGTGTGGCTCAGCTTTACCAGTGATTGATGAGGCCTGGGAGAGGAGGGGGCGTATTCAGCAAACTCGAGTTGGTCTGGCAGAGCCCAGCCGCCAAAAGGTGACCGTGAATGCAAAGCTGCACACGGTGGCATCTGGCAGCCGGGGACAGCTGTGTCAGGGAAGGCCGGGCACAGGGTCAGCCCTGCAGGTGGGGCACAGCCACCTGCTTTGGGAGTCCAAAAACTGCCCCTAGTGTTATACCCAGCACAGACTGGCCAGGGGAGCTGGCGTCAGCCCTCCAAAGGGACCGTGAGCAGAGAGAGGAGTGCCAGGGCCAGGGCCAGGCAGGAGCTTCTCAGAAAGAGCAGCAAGGCAGATACAGAGCCAGTTCCTGTCTCCAGCCCCAAGGCGGCCTTGACCAGAGACGGCCCTGCTGGCCAGGCCGGGCCCGCACGGCCACTGCTGCTGATGGCGGGAAGTGCTGGTCACTTGGGTCCTGACTCCTTCCTGTCCCGGTCAGCCAGCTTTGGGAGAAGCAGGCCTAGAATGCGGCAGGCAGACGAGCAATGTGTGTGCGAGTGGGCTGCATCGTGGCAGGACAGGGAGCAACTCGGTCCCCCCGCAAGACGAGCATCCGTGCTCATCGCATTGGTGCCAAGCCCAGCAGACGGGGAGGGCACACACTTCAGAGCCGCACGGTGGCCACTGCTCTGCTGCGGGTTGCTCCCACCCCTTTCCACAGCCCTGGCTCTGCTGTCACAAAGGTTGCCTGGTGCTGGGCCACTTGGCTGGCTGCAGGCAAAATGGACTTTTTCGTTTCTGAGGGCCAGGCCTGTGGAGCAGTGCCCGTGAGAGGCGCGAGGCTGCCCGACTGAGCCATGTGCACACAGCCCGACATCCTCCTGGGCGTCCTTCTGTGTCCTAACACGGGGCACAAAACCCAGGGCACAGCAGGTGCGCAGAAAATACCCGCTCAAATTAAAAGGTGGGAATGAGTACTAGGTGCTAGGAAGCCGATCAACAAGGCGCACACTGGGCAGGATACCCATCCCCAACCCAAGAGGAGTCCACATCCATGCCCCTCAGCCCTCCGTGGTATCCGTGGGGTATGTGGGCATCTGGAGACAGCTTTTCACACATGCTTCATCTGAGCCCAAGAGCAAAGCTTCTTTCCAAGTCAGACTTGGACAGAAACGACTCACTGACATCCAATCCCAGAGCCCTGTCCTGGGCTCCACAGCACGGAGGACACCGAGCTAGTGACAGAAACCAAGTACCAGCTGCTATACCCACTCAGGGAGGTCCAGGACTCTCCATGGGCCAGGGCCAGGTCTTTTTCTCCAACACGCATGGATGGGTAGATACTCAACACCATAATGCTGCTGCCTCCACCGGAACTCGGCACTGAGTCTGAGGCCAAGTCCCAACCACCGCCCACCCGGGGCACATGCGGGCATCTCTGAGGACATCCGAGGTCACCATGACTGGGGTGGGAGGCTGCCACTGCGCCTCCTCCAGGGATGCCACTACATCATGCGACAGCCCCTTCAACAGAAAATGATCTGGTCCAACGTGTCAAAGTCGTCAAGTGAAAAACTTGTTTCCAGCAAAAAGACACTAGGAAAATGTTTCAAAATTCCTGGACTGACCTCAAGGAACAGGGCCCTGAATTTGGGGTGAGTCAACAATAACTGAACACTGTTTTAGATTTCTTTCCTAGTACTTAATACCACCAGGCAGTATTCTATGGATTCATTTCCCAACTAAGAGGTAGGCTCCACAAAGGCAGGGACCCTGTCTGATGGACCCATGTCACTGCAGCCTAAAACTGTACTTAGCCTGTAAGAAATGTCCTTAAATATACATGGAACAGATAAAGAAACCCTTAAGAATATTAAAGAATCCAAAATATCCATCCTCCTTTTGGAGCTATTTTCCCATTGTGCCTGAATATCCTGCACAGAGACCCCAAGTCCATTGTCTCTCTCTTCATGAGTACATAAAGCTGTGTCCTGAGTAGGTAATGTAAATACAAAAACTACATTTCCCAGTTTGTTCTGTAGCTCAGGGTAGTCACATGATGAGAATTTGGCCAATGAGGAATCAGCAGAAAGACTGAAGAAGGAAGAGACTCGCCCTCCTTCCTCTCTCCCACTCTCTCCTTCCATCCAAGGGCCATCTTGGACAGCAGGTGAGGATGCCACTCTAGGAATGGTGCCACAGTAAGGCAGAATGAGCCTGGCATCGCAGTTTCAGGAGACCAGCCTTGGACTGCATATACATTTGCTATTACCTGAAGAAGAAACCACCCATATTGTGACAGCCACTGCCACCTGTGGGTGTCAGTACAGCAGCCCTCTATGTCCCCACTAGTGCACAACCTTTCCGCTCTGCAAACTCTGAAATCCCACATACAGATTCCATAGTGCTGTCGAGAATGTCTCAGTTCAACCAGCACGTGAGAGCTGTTTGATGATGTCCCCTCACACATGTAGGGGACACATCCCTGTGTCCACAACAGCCTCTGGATATCCGAGCACACAGCTAAACCACAGGAAGAAAGAGGAGGAAGTCATATTGCTCAGAGCCAGCAGTGACAAGAACAAAAGGAACTATCAAAAAGGCCCATTCAAATCTTAAAACATCAATTATGTTTAAATCCATGAATTCATAATGGCACGCACACACAAAAAATAACCCCCGAAAACCCACAAACAACCCTAAGTGATCACCACAGGAGGATGTTAATGAACCAAACCATTATTTTAAAAACTGGTAAATAAAGGAGAAAGGAGCATTCATCCTGCTCTCCCTGTCTGAATTCTGCCATTGTTGATGCTGGGAAGTTTCCCTTTATAGAAGTTTTCCAGCTAACAGAAGGGGAAGTGATAGCGGAGTAAGAATAGAAAGAATATCACTATTTTGCAGCTACTGCACCATGGAACAAACAGAGCTGGGTGTTCACTATCCTCAGCTGCTAATATCACTGAAGAGGGCCACGATGCTGCCACAAGGCGCCTCCTGACCAAGAAGTGTCACTACTGGGGAAACGGCTTTGCCCCGAACAGCTAAGCCTGGCTCGCTCACACCCTCACATCGGATGCTCTTGGGAAGGTCACACAGAGGACACAGGAGCAGGGTCAGTCTCACCGTGGGATACAATTAGTCAAAGCCATGCTGTGGGAAACGCTACAGCATAAAGCACCTCACTCTTTTCAACAAATCAATGGCTCAACGCTGCTAGTGAAACCTCCATTTCCACTTTTAATCTAAAGAACCTTGTGACTGAGATTTAGAAACCTGAGCTTACTTTTGATGCAAACAAATGACAAAATAATAACAAAATAAAGAAAGTGAAAGTTTGGCCATTAGTTTTTTTTTGTGTGTGTGTGGGTTTTTTTTAGACAGGGTCTCAGTTTTATAGTTCAGGCTGGCCTTGAGCTCAGCCTCAAACTCATATCACAGCAATCCTCCTGCCTCTGCCTTTCAAATTTTGGGATTACTGGCTTGAGCCACCACGCCCAGCACTGTGGTATGTGGTATTGATTGCTGGTGGGCGTGAGTCTCCACACCCAGCACTGTGGTATGTGGTTAACAGGATTGAACCTCGGCCCTTGCATTTGCAAGGTAGGTGCTGGAATCACTGAGCTAAATCCCCAGCCAGTCACTAGGTTTTTTTTTTAGTCACTAGATATTTTGTGATATGAAAAAAGTACCAATTGCAGGTCTGCTAATACTTTAAAGAAACATACTGAATACTGATACAGGAAATGATGTCATGTCTAGGATTTGCTTCAAATGACTACTGAGCAATGCAGGTGGCAGAGGATGCAAGTGGAGAAGAAATCAGATCGGCCTTGGCGCAGTTACGGTGGCTGCTGGGTAGGAGGGGTCCACAGGGGTCCACTCTGAGACTCTT